>JAGFNQ010001235.1:44325-192296 GCA_024364735.1 Boesenbergia rotunda
TTTAGACCATAAATGGCCCTATGCAGCTTGCATACTCTGCCAGTATGCTGTGGATCTACAAAACCCTCAGGCTGTGTCATGTACACATCCTCAAGGAGGTTTCCATTCAGAAACGCTGTCTTGACATCCATCTGCCAGATCTCATAATCGTGGTAGGCTGCAATAGCAAGCATGATCCGAATAGACTTAAACATCGCTACTGGAGAAAAAGTTTCATCATAGTCAATACCATGAATTTGCTTGAAACCTTTAGCTACCAGTCTACCCTTATAGGTATGAGTAAGTCCATCCATGTTAGGCTTTCTCTTAAAGACCCATTTACACCCAATGGGTTTGACCCCTTCAGGTGGATCAACCAAGGTCCAAACTTGGTTAGTGTACATGGATTCCATTTCGGATCTCATGGCTTCCAGCCATGACTCAGAATCTGGGCTCATCACAGCTTCCTGATAGGTGGTAGATTCATTCTCAATGATCATAACGTCATCATGGTCAGGCAAGAGAAATGAATATCTCTCAGGCTGACGACGTACCCTATCAGACCTGCGAAGGGTAAGTCTACTTGAACAGGTTGTTGTTCCACAATTTCTTGTGTAACAATCTCATCCACAATTTCTTGTGGTGCCTGTTCAGTATCCATCAAGGGCTCAGTGCTATGGTCGTTGTCTTGAATTTCTTCAAGATCAAACGAACTCCCACTAGTCTTTCTAGAAACAAAATCCCTTTCTAGAAAGACCCCAGTCTTAGCAACAAACACTTTGTGTTGACTGGGAATGTAGAAGTAATATCCCTTAGTTTCCTTGGGATATCCCACGAAATAGCACTTATCAGATTTGGGTCCCAGTTTGTCTGAGACTTGACGTCGTACGTAAGCCTCACAACCCCAAACCCTCATGAAAGGCAACTTGGGACTCCTCCCCGTCCATATCGTATATGGTGTCTTCATGACAGCCTTTGATGGAACACGGTTTAGTGTGAACGCTGCCGTGTCTAGAGCATATCCCCAAAAGGATATGGAAGATCTGCGTGACTCATCATAGATCGTACCATATCTAATAAGGTACGATTCCTCCTTTCGGAGACACCATTCCACTGTGGTGTTCCAGGGGGAGTGAGTTGGGATAGAATCCCACACTCAGCTAGGTAGTCACGAAACTCATGGCTCAAGTATTCTCCACCTCGATCTGATCGAAGTATCTTAATACTCTTGCCAAGTTGGTTCTGTACTTCATTTCTGAATTCTTTGAACTTTTCAAAGGATTCAGACTTATGTGTTATCAAATACACATAGCCATATCTACTGGAGTCATCAGTAAATGTGATGAAGTACCTGTAACCACCTCTGGCAGCGACATTGAAAGGGCCACATACATCACTATGTATGAGTCCTAACAAGTCTGTCGCTCTTTCGCTATGTCCACTAAAGGGAGTCTTAGTCATCTTGCCTAGAAGGCATGACTCGCATGTTTCATATGACTCAAAATCAAATGAGTCCAGCAAACCATCCTTATGGAGCTGGGACAAGCGACTCTCATTTATGTGGCCTAAGCGACAGTGCCAGAGAAAGGTTGGGTTCAACTCATTTGATCTCAACCTCTTGGTATTCACGTTATAGATAGGGCTCTCTAAGTCTAGAATATAGAGGTCATTCATCTGATGTGCGCTACAATAGAACATATCCTTTAAATAAACAGAACAACATTTGTCCTTTATTATGAATGTAAAACCTTTGTTATCTAAACATGAAACTAAAATGATATTCTTTGTTAGTACAGGTACATAACAACAGTTATTCAATTCCAGTACAAGCCCAGAAGGCAGAGATAGAGAGTAAGTCCCTATAGCAACAGCAGCAACCCTTGCTCCATTGCCTACTCGAAGGTCCACTTCGCCCTTGGCCAATGCCCTGCTATTTCTTAGCGTCTGCACATTAGTACAAATGTGAGAAGCACACCCAGTATCTAATACCCATGATGTAGAAATAGAAAGGTTGACTTCTATAACATTTATACCTGAAGTAGAAGTCTCACTTCTCTTCTTCTTCAGATCTTCCAGGTATACCTTGCAGTTCCGCTTCCAATGCCCTGCCTGCCCTTGATATAATTGCTTAAGGTGGCCAATTATATCGTAAGCATTCATGTTCTCGTGTTGCTTCTGAAGCTCAGAGGACATGCAGCATAGCATTAGGCACGATACGTCTAACGCGTCGTCTTGATGCTTTTGTTGAGCATCTCTAACGCTACGGATGGCTGAGGGAAGTGGTGCTTCAGGAACTGCTTGCTCTAGAACGTACAACATACGTTCCTATTTGAGGACTATCCTCAAGTTCCTGTACCAGTCCAGGAAATTAGCTCCAGTGAGCTTGTCCTTCTCAAGGATAGATCGCAGAGAGAGAGTGTTCGTGTTTGACATGGTAATCTACAACATAAAATGCAGAAAATAAATATCCACCATTGTATCATATTTATCATTTAACTAGGCCTTTAATTAAATGATGCTCCCACTGAATTATAGGGCTTTGGTAGAATCGAGTCATAGATGTGGTAAAACCACACTACTAGATTCACACCAACTAACTATAATTCTCGTAGGTCAAGATCCACATCATACTACGCCTTGAGTTAGCTTTGGCTAAATCGCCCAAGACTTAGTATGATCGGTAGGTACCAATTACCAATTACATCTCTATGCAACTCTTGTTTATAGGATCAAGAATTAACATTTATGAATAATCTTGAGTTAGCTTTGGCTAAATCGCCCAAGACTATTGATAAATGCGATCTTGTCCTACCTTTCCAACTATTGGAATATGCCTATAGTTAGGCTCGATCCAATTGAGTTAACTAGTTACTCAATCTAATTGAGCTCAATCTAACCCAAGCGTGATAGGCGGGACCAAGGTTGTCCCTCCGCATCCTACCAAGATTAAATGCATTGCTCTGCTTTGGCAGATTCAACAATCGCATATGATCATGGTAGTGATGGGTATCAAGGCTCGTTAGGCATATACGAGTTGATTTCGATTTAGATCTAATCTAATCGATGATGTGCATCGTATTTAGGCATTTATTAAATCTAATTTAACCTAAATGTGTACTAGGTGCACATCAAAATGTGGTTCCCACATTACATGTGCATCACATACACTCATGTATATTCTATTCTATACTAACATGCATCACATACATATAAGCAAAATAAAATATACAAGAAAATTAAGTGTGATTAGTCATGGCCCTACTAAGATCTTCTCAAGCCAATGAGAAGATCTTTTGGTCAACCTAGGGTCTAGGCAGCAGCTTCTCCAAGCTCCTCCTTCCAGAACCCTATGAGTTGTCGGCTTGCTTCCCACGAGTCCGTCTTCTCCAGAATTTTCTTCATCTTTAATTTTGTACATTACAAAATTTATACTCGAGTTACATTCGAGTCTTAAACTAATTTTAACAAAAATAATTAAATAAAAGGCCGACACGCAGGTCGCAATCACAATACAACACCCACAACACAAAGAACGGCACGCAGGCCGTAATATGAATTACACACATATTTTAATCTAATTAAAATAGGGATTTTGGGCCATGATCATCACACTTCTGTACATAATTCAAAATTATGTAATTTTACAAATTTTATATAATTTTTCTACTGATTTTTAGAATTTTTCCGAGTCACAACTCCGCGGCGGTCCCGGTAAGCGGGTTTCGAGCGTAATCGCGAGACAAGGCCCCTTGCGGGGTTAGGGGCAGCGCCCCTACTCGTGAAATAACCTTCACGAGTGTCTTCTTGCGATTATACAACGCTTTAACCCGCTGTCCCAAAAACCATTTGGGCGAAACTTGCCGTTTCGGAGAAGTTTTTCTCGGTGGCAAAGTCTACAAGTGCTTCACACTCGTCGCTTTGCCTCTACGAGAAAAATTACTCAAAAATCCTAAAATTTAGAAAAATTACAGAAGCAAATATTTATCTAAATTTTGTATCTAATACAAAAAAAATAAAAACAAAACGAGCACAAGCTACGCTCGTGGCTCTGATACCACTGTAGGGTTTTTTCGGGCCACGAAAACCGCTTTTTCGCGTCGCGGAAACCCCGAAAGCCCCAATAGCAAGGATCCGAGAGAAGAAAGACATTTCAAAAATTACGAGTGCTCGTTTACATGCTTCAAAACCTGATCTACTCCTAGATCTAAAGAGGGATAAACATTTTACCTTTGATGCGTGCCCCGTTTAATCCCGTTCGCTCCTTTTGGATGTCGAATCTCTAGGACGTCAAGTGCCGTCCCTCTAGAAGTATCCACGCGAACAAAAGTAGATGGATGAAATCCTTTAGGTGTGCTAGCACCTTGTAGGATTCGGCCAAGAGGAGAAGAAGAAGAAGAACTCCAACAATTGGAGAGGAAGAAGAGAAGACACCCTTAGAGGAAAAATGAAACAAAACCACCTTTTGTTCTCCCATGGTGGCCGGCCACTTAATGGCCATTAAGTGGCCGGCCATAATGGCCACTAATGGCCATTAGGTGGCCTTCCTTAACCCCTTTCAATTTGAATTCAAATTCAAATGGGGGGGGGGGGGGAAACCAAGCCAAGTCATCACTTGGTCAAGTCAAGGTGAGGTGGCCTTTTGGTCAAGTCAAACTTACCTTTTGTGGAATTTCCATATTTAGTCAAGTCAAACTTGACTCCATTTCTTCTCCCATGTTAAGTCTAACTTGAAGTGGAACCAAGTCAAGTCAAACTTGATTTGGATTTGGGTCAAGTCAAACTTGCCTTTTATGGACTTTCCATATTTAGTCAAGTCAAACTTGACTCCATTTCTTCTCCCATGTCAAGTCTAACTTGAAGTGGAACCAAGTCAAGTCAAACTTGATTTGGATTTGGGTCAAGTCAAACTTGCCTTTTATGGACTTTCCATATTTAGCCAAGTCAAACTTGACTTCAATTTTTCTCCATCTATTTGTTCTTTGCGTGTGACCCTATAGGTTCTTGTAACGTTGGCAATGCTTCTAACCTCTTAGAAACATAAGCAATGAGCGGTATCTAGCAACACATCATTGCTACCCAAGTTACAAGAATGTTGAGATCCAACATCACCAATGTGACTAATAATTGTGACCATCACAATATGTGATAATGTCCTTCTATCCTTGATATCTAGATTGATCTTTCATGAGGCATAGACCGTGTCATCCTCCAATCAATCTATGTGTCTTGAACTCCAAGTAGACTCACTATAATCAAATAAGCTCAATATCTCATATTGCCTTATTTGGGCATGGCCATGCACTTAGTGATCTCACTCTATCAAGACTATGATATCTCTCCCATCATATAGGAGGGATAGATCCCATCTACAACACTCACATCCCTCCGCATAATTTGTTACATACCCAGTAATCGCATTTATAGTCCACCCAGTTACGGGTGACGTTTGACGAAACCAAAGTACATAACTCCTTATGTAGGGAACTATGGTGACTTCAGGTCTAAAGACTAATAGTCATACTAATAGTCACATGAGAAAGTATATGACACTCATATAACGATCCATGATACTTTCTCATGGCGGGCCATTCAGTATACATTCTCTAATGTATACCCATGTGTCAACTTGATATCTCATATCCATGACTTGTGAGATCAAGTCATCATGTTGACCTACATGCTAGTCTCTATGCATTAACATTGTCCTTGAATGTTAATACTTGACTAGGAATAATTAAGAGTAGTGTTCTCTATATCATCTCACTATCGATTCAACTAATCGATTGATATAGATAAGAACCTTCTACTCAAGGACGTTATTATACTAAGTTATTTGGCACCAATACACATAAGTACAATAACCATAAGAAATGCCTTTATATATAAGAAATATATATACAAGAATATGATACAATGAGTCCAAAAAGTAATCATCATATGATTGGCTCTAGGGCTCTCACTAACAGGTCTGACGTTATTCGTCCGAGTACATTACGGATTTTTTAAAAAGCCGTGGTTGCGATGCGACGACAATTTGGGGACTTGGCAGCGACAGGACTTCTCCAGGCAGCAAATAGGTAAATTAAGGTTAGCCTCTTGGTTTTGGGTTTTAATACTCGTTAATAATTTAACAGGTATGACGCGAGATGCTCATATTCCTGTACTGAGACGTGGTCGGGGACGGCCACGTAAGGAGACTTTAGAGCCTTCGGCTGTAGAGCCAGCAGAGAGAGAGTTGGATAGCCGAGGTCAGACTTCACAGGACCTCCAGAGAGGTCAGGGTTCCCCGACTCAGAGGGCCCCTACTCCTTTTCTATCAGCAGTTCCTACTGCCCCTCCTGCAGTGTCTACTCCGATAGTATTTACTGTGTCAGCAGCCGTACCACTGCCGACCCATTCAGTACCTGTAGGATCTGCACCGATATTCCCGACAGTTCCATCAGAGACACCCATTCCGAGGCAGCCTGCAGTTACCGCGATGGTATCTGCCCCGGTTATTCCCCCTACACCATCGGAGACGCCTATACTTGCTCCGATGTACTCTACAGTTCCCCAAGCAGCACCAGGTCTATACTATCAGACTGTGCCATCAGCCGTACCAGCACCGTCGTATGCTACTACACCCCCGGCTATGACTACTGCAGCGTACCCCACTATTCCGACTACGGTGCAGGCCCCGGTGCTCCCTTCAGTTCCACCGGCATTTGTTGCCCCGGGATTTCCTACTGTACCTGTGGTACCACCTGGGGTGTCCACCCCGGCTATGCCTGCGGCTCCTTCTATGATTCCTGCCCCAGGATGTTCCACCGTGCCCCCTGCAGCACTTGCTCTTACAGACGGCGTTAGAGATCGTGCCCGGATTCCGATATTGGCGGCGTCCGTAAAGGGCCGATTCACTTTATTCCAGGGAGGACCAGATCCAGCTGCGGCCCGAGAGTGGATCAGGACACTTGAGAGTACTTCCGGTATCTGATGTGTTCAGAATGGGAGAAGGTTGAGTTGGCTGTTTATCATCTGCGAGATCAGGCGTATGCCTGGTGGTCTACGCAGCAGACCATTATTGGCGAGGAGTTTGTCAACTGGGACACATTCCGGGAGGCATTTGAGGCGAGATACCTTCCAGTATCGTTCCTCATGGCTAGACGACAGGATTTCATACTTCTCAAGCAGGGAGACTTATCAGTACTGGAGTATGAGGTGGAGTTTACCCGCCTATCAGAGTATTGCCCTCACCTAGTGGCAAACGACATGGAGAGGATGACTCAGTTCCATCAGGGTCTAGCGGCATATATTCAGACTCGTATGTCAGGATTTGTCCCGACCTCCTATCGAGAGGCCTTAGAGCGAGCACTCGTTATTGAGATGACTCAGCACAGATTATTTAGGGGTAAGAAGAAGGGGAAACAGGCTACGATGGACTCAGCTCAGCCACAGCAGCCGCAGACTACTGGACAGAAGCGCGGCCGCCACACTCAGGCAGCTTCTGGCACTTCTGGGGCATCCTCTGGGCCCCAGAAGTCGAGACACCCTTCTACCGAATCCTTCCAGTCTTCTCAGCAGGACCGGAAGAAGACTGTACAGCCATCTTACTGTACCCGTTGCGGATCCCGAGAGCACGTAGTAGCAAACTGTCGCCTGGAGCAGGCCGTTTGCTACTACTGCAGATTACCAGGACATTTGAGCAGGGACTGTGCCTTGAAGGCACAGCATGAGGGACGGGAGCCACTAGCCAAACTGGACATTCGGGACAGTCAGGAGCTCAGAGAGGCGGACGGAGGACTCAGCCTTCATTCCGCCAATCGTATGCCGCCCCACCAGCACCTGCTTACGGTATGCTAGGACATGAGGCCATTTACACCTCAGCCTTATCCCAGAGCTCAGCTGCAGGACCTCCACAGCAGACCTATCCAGTTTATCAGTCTGTGATGCAGCAGCCTCAGTACCCGGTGGGAGGATCAGTTCAGCAGCCTCAGTACCCGATGGGAGGGTCAGTTCAGCAGCATCAGTCTCAGATGCAGTTCCCACCCCAGCAGTACCCAGCCGGCCCATCGCAGCAGTACCCAACAGTACCACCACCACCACCGCCTGAGACTGGTCGGATATATGCTGTCACGCGGGAGGAGGCCCAGCGAGCCGACGGATCGGTATTCCGCGGTACTATTTCTCTTTATGCCTTTCCTGCTGAGCTATTAGTTGATACAGGTAGTTCTTACTCCTTCATATCGTGGATATTCATGAGTAGGATTGGTAGATTGGCTACCGCTAGACTGCAGGGGTTATCTGTATCCTTACCCTCAGGAGAGATCTTGAGGATCACACAGGAGGTCAGAGCATGCCCATTAGATTTCGGTAGTATTACCCTCACGGTTAATCTGTTAGTTCTGGAGATGGTGGACTTCGATATTATTATTGGTATGGACATCCTTACAGCGTATCATGCCACAGTCGATTGCCAGATGAGGGTGGTCACCTTCCGGCCTCCGGACCAACCCTCGTGGGATTTCACTGGCATCAGGGATGAGGGCTTATCGGTTATTTCTGCGCTTCAGGCACAGAGACTACTATCTCGCGGATGCCAGGGTTTCTTACTATTATTTATTAGTATCGACGACAGCAGTAGCCCTCCGCTCTCGGACGTCCTAGTGGTCCGAGAATATCAGGACGTATTTCTAGAGGAGCTACCAGGTTTGCCTCCCAGGAGGCAAGTGGAGTTTACTATTGAGCTGATACCGGGGACTTCGCCGGCATCGAAAGCTCCGTACCGTATGGCACCGAGAGAGTGGGACGAGCTGAAGGTCCAACTCCAGGAGTTATTGGACAGGGGATTCATCAGACCTAGCGTCTCACCATGGGGTTCCCCAGTTCTCTTCGTGAAGAAGAAAGACGGTTCTTTGAGGTTGTGCATCGACTACCGACAGTTGAATGCAGTGACCATCAAGAACAAGTACCCCCTACCACGGATTGAGGATTTGTTTGATCAGCTCAGGGGCACATCTGTGTATTCCAGGATTGATCTGTGATCCGGATATCATCAGTTGAGGGTCAGAGAGTCAGACGTCCAGAAGACAGCATTCCGCACCAGATATGGACACTATGAGCTTTTGGTAATGCCATTTGGGCTTACCAGTGCTCCAGCGGTATTCATGGACTTGATGAACCGCGTATTTCTGCAATATCTGGATCAGTTCGTCATAGTATTCATTGATGACATCTTGGTTTACTCACATTCTGAGGAGGAGCATGCACAGCATCTTCGCATCGTATTGGAGACTCTCAGACGAGAGCGTCTATATGTGAAGTTCAGCAAGTGTGCCTTCTGGTTGTCATCAGTAGGTTTTCTGGGACACGTGGTATCTAGCAGAGGCATCTCAGTAGATCCCCAGAAAATCGAGGCTGTTACCAGCTGGGAGCAGCCGAAGTCAGTTACTGAGGTTCGTAGTTTCTTGGGTTTGGCCGGATATTACCGACGATTTGTAGAGGGATTTTCCACTATTGCTGTGCCACTGACACGCCTTACCAGGAAAGGCGTGAAGTTCACATGGACAGAGGCTTGTGAGACCAGCTTCCAGGAGCTGAAGCGGCGATTGGTGACGGCACCCGTCCTCGTTCTTCCATCAGGAGAGGACGGATTCGTGCTGTATACCGACGCCTCTCATCAGGGGTTAGGCGCAGTTTTGATGCAGCACGGGCGGGTAGTGTCTTATGCTTCTCGACAGCTGAAGGAGCATGAGAAGAACTACCCAGTTCATGATTTAGAGTTTGCAGCTATTATCTTTGCGCTGAAGATTTGGAGGCACCACCTGTACGGTATTACCTTTGAGATCTTCACTGATCATAAGAGTCTCAAGTATCTGTTTATGCAGAAGGAGCTCAACCTCCGACAGAGGAGGTGGATGGAGTTCCTTAAGGATTATGATTGCACCATTAGCTACCATCCGGGGAAAGCTAATGTTGTGGCAGACGCATTGAGCAGGAAGTCCAGAGGGACTTTGGCCTGCCTCCTGGCATCAGTTACCGAGCTAGTTCAGGGTTTCTCAGAGTTGGGCTTAGAGGAGCAGGGGCAGACTGAGAGGGGTATTCTGGTGACCATGGTTGCTCAGTCTTCCATCCGGACGAGGATTCGAGAGGCCCAGGCCACCGATCAGCACCTGCAGTCCCTTGGCAGCCAGATAGCTTCAGCACAGCAGTCTGAGTTCACCAGAGATGACGAGGGTACTCTCTACTTCCGAGGGAGACTTTGCGTACCCGAGTCACATCCGATCCGAGAGGAGTTACTGCAGGAGGCTCATCGTTCCTGCTTTGCTATCCACCCGGGTGGGACCCGTATGTACCGAGACCTGAGGCGTTCCTACTGGTGGAACGGCATGATGAAAGACATCACGGATTTTGTAGCTAGATGTCTAGTTTGCCAGCAGGTTAAGGCCGAGCACCAGAGACCTGCTGGACTACTTCAGAAGATTCCCATTCCCGAGTGGAAGTGGGAACACATTACTATGGATTTCGTGGTGGGATTGCCTAGGACCAGACGAGGCCTTGACGCGATTTGGGTGATCGTTGACCGATTGACCAAATCCACACACTTTTTGGCCATTCGGAGGACCGATTCTTTGGACAGACTAGCAGAGCTATATTGCAGAGAGATCATCAGATTGCACGGCATTCCATTGAGTATCATCTCCGATCGAGATCTGCGCTTCACATCACGTTTTTGGCAGAGTCTGCAGCGGGCTATGGGCACTGAGTTGCGGTTCAGTACCGTGTTTCATCCGCAGACCGATGGCAGTCAGAGCGGACTATTCAGACGTTAGAGGACCTACTGCGAGCTTGTATTATGGATTTCGGGGGCAGTTGGGAGGATCATCTGCACCTTGTCGAGTTCGCCTACAACAACAGTTATCATGCGGCTATTCAGATGGCACCGTATGAGGCGATGTATGGTAGGCCTTGTCGGACACCCACCCTCTGGGAGGAGGTTGGGGAATCCCAGTTGTTAGGACCTCAGAGAGCTCATCACGAGGCAGAGTTAGTCCGTACTATCAGACGCAGGATTTCTGAGGCGCAGGATCGTCAAAAGAGCTATGCCGACCAGAGACGGAGACCTCTGGAGTTCTCCGTAGGTGATCACGTATTTCTGTGAGTTTCACCCACGAAAGGGGTGAAACGATTAGGTCTTCGAGGTAAGCTTGCTCTGCGTTACATCGGTCCTTTCCAGATTCTGGAGAGGGTTGGAGCAGTTGCTTATCGGTTGGCTCTTCCACCAGCCATTACTGGTGTACATGATGTATTTCACGTATCCATGTTGAGGAAATACATACCAGACCCGTCACACGTGTTGTCGGATGTCTCAGTTCCACTCCAGCCTGACGCGACTTACGAGGAGATTCCGGTACGGATTTTGGGTCACCGAGAGCATCAGTTGCGAAACAAGACAATCCGGCTTGTTATAGTCGGATGGCAGCATCACTCAGATGAGGAGGCTACCTGGGAGCTTGAGGATGTCATCCGAGCTCGTTACCCCCACCTGTTCACTTGAGGTATGTGTGATTAGTTACTGTTCAGTATTTATATCAGCATACTTCTTGATAGTGTTTACTATAGTGAATATCGAAATTTGGGGACCAAATTTTTATTAGTAGGGGAGGATGTTAAATCCGACACATTTGCCTATTCCGGAAAATTTTTCGGAATGATCCTAGGGTTTTCCGGGCTCCTAGATGAAGTTTAAGGGTTTAATGGATACGAAATTCTAAACCCTAGGGGTGATCTTGTAATTAGTTGAAAATTGGTTGGACTAGAATGCAAAATGCTCATTACTTATATTCCTTAACCTAAAACCCATTCGCAACTCACCTCCACTCCACAGTGCGCAGCGCCTCCCTTGCTTCCCCATCTCGCGTGCCCTAGCCGCGCCTCCTCCGATTGAGAGCCGACGACACCACCTGCCTTGCCACCGATCAACTCCCTTCGTCTCCTCACCTCCACTCCACCGCCCGACGCCGTTTCCCTCAACGAGCGGCCGACGACAAGCCCTCTCCTCCACGTGAGGTCGACGAGTTCATCGTGCTATCGGAGCCCACCGGAGGGTTTTGGCCGGCGGTGTTCAGGTCAGTGGCTTGGAGCTGGGAAGGAGTTCTTGGCTTCAGATCTCCAGGGACCTAAGGTAAGGGATGGATTTGAGGGTATACACTATTGATACTTCTCTCGCGATGGGTTTGAGCTTGTAAGCTTCAGTTCTGCTCATTTCAGTTGGGTTCTGTTCAAGCTCCAGATCTGTGGTAAGTTTTGTTGTTTACATTAGATTCGGAAGCTGAAGGAATAGAGCTGAGGAGTGGAGCACGACATTGATTCTAGTGTGTGGAGATAGATCCAACTCGAAATTGAACTTGGGTTTCATTGCTTGCTCCTTGTTCAGCATGCTGTGTGGTTCTGTTGTGGAGTTGTGGAAGATCCCTGTCGTGAGCTTCTTGAGGTGAGCTCTTCTTGTTCAGATTTAGTTTTCTGCACCCATGATACTATGTGAGCTAAATTGAGATTTGGATGGATTTAGTTAGGATTCTTGTTCATGAATAGTCCTAGAGATAGTTAGAGGTTAACCCTAATAAATCTAATTGGGGTAATTTGGGATAATTAAAAGTCAATCGTCTAATTATGGTTAATTAGATGACACAAGGATAATTAGAATGATCCTAATTAATTAAGAACTCAATCTTAATTTCATGGGGTAATTAGGAACCTTCCATTTAATTAAAGGAAATTAAATGGAAAGTGATGGATTAGGTTAACCCTAAAATGGATTAGGGATTAATTAGCTAGTTGTTATTTGTGTAATAGCTAATTAAATACATCCTTGATACAGGAGCTTGATCGGATTATTATTTGACGGGTGGTTCTGTCTCGATTGATACGGACTTCACTCTTGGAGGCGGGTACCCTTTGACTTATCTATCTTGATATTGTCATTTTGTTATGCATAGAATGTTATAGATAGCAGTAAGATTATACGCTATCCCTGGTTATTATGTCTGTTCTGGATATTGTTGTTTATCCCTGTTTATTTTGCCCGTTCTGGATACTTGTTGTTCATCCCTGAGTTATTCTGCTGTTAGTTCCATACAGTCTCAGGTATTGACATATCCATTTGTATGCTAGAGAGCGTGGTATTGTCTCCTGTATTTGACCTTGAGGGATTGGTAGTTTTCCGGTCGGTATACCTTGTAGGTTACCTGTATTTCCTGTTATAGGATTTCAGACTGAGACTTAGTATACTGAGGACTTGGGAGGGAGGTATGTGTATCTATCATACACCATCCTTGCACTGTTGCATGCCGGCGATCAGCGACTCCCTTGTGGTTGAGCCTAATCGTCTTCCGGTACATGACGGGCACACACGGCCACTCATGGGTTAGTGGATACCGTAGATGTGTGCATTTGCCCTGTATTGCTCCGTTCGGCCACTATTTGGAGGGTGAGCGCAGGCGTGGTAGCAAGCAGGGATCCCTTCTCGTACTGAGCCACGAGGAGATGAGAGCTTGACTCCCCCATTGCTTGGGGTCGGAGCGGAGTCTCCACCAGCATCCTGTCCACCCGGTCACTCAGGAGCAGTGATGGCAGGGTGTATAGTTGTCAGAGCTCTACCCGTTCAGACGTCCCTATGACAGGTGTACGTTGATCTGTCTGGTGTCAGGGGTGACACATGTCATTGCACCATGTGCATACTTTGCATCGTGCATTGTTTGCTGCACTTGATTCTTGCACTTGTTTGACATTGCATATTCTGGAGACTTGTTATCTGAGCTTATATGTCTCTTGGTTTTCCTCTGGTATTTTCTTACCCTCTATACAGGTTAGATGGATTCAGGTATATATCTACTTCGGTATGTTCAGTACTAGTCTTTCCCTACTGTTGCTATGAGACTGTAGTAGCTGAACTCTTATTGTTGGTATAACCTTCTATGGATATCTGTTGGGTATTCGCTGAGCTATGGACTCACCCCGTTGCCATATATGTTTATTTCAGGTTGATGTCTGCGAGGAGATCCTGAGCCGCCAGTCCCCAGCTCCAGCGGAGCTCTCTTTGTTTTTAGCTTTCCATTGTTTCATTTATGGACCCTGTAGTATTTACTATGCTTCCGCTGTTTTGTTTTGAACATGTATGCACGTTTTATTTGATGGTACTGTACTTTTGAGTCCTATGTTGGACTTCGTTTGATTTTGGTTTTGTTCCTGCCCCCTGGCAGCTCAGGTGAGTTCGGATTTGGTTTTTCGATAGTTATAATCATATAACTGTTGTTTCTGCATATATTTGAGGCCTGAGGCCCTTTAAACTGCGTGGTTGTGTTATATTATCTATGTGTATGTGTAAATTGTCCGCCGGACAGGGGAGGTGTTGTCCGATTTTCTATTGGATCAGCGGCTCCTGGGTCTCGGGGTGTGACACACCTACTCCTCTCGGGAGAATTTACCTGGTGCCAACCGGCTCCTCCAGTTGGACTTTTGCCCGGCAGCCCTTCGCCAGGTCTTGAGTTTCGCCCAGCAGCCCTTCGCCAGGACTTGGTTTTCGCCTAGCAGCCCTTCGCCGGGACTTGGTTTTCGTCCAGCAACCCTTCGCCAGGACTTGGTTTCCTGACAGCCCATCGTCAGGTGCCTAGCAGCCCTTCGCTAGGACTTTGTTTCCTGCACTCTCAAGCAGCATTGTTAGACAACAAATAACCCTTAACTTTGAATCCTTTGCCAATATCAAAACAAGGTTTGATCTGGTGCTTCCTGCACCAACAATCTCCCCCTTTTTGATTATGGCAACACAATTCAAAGTTAAGGAAAAAGATAGCAGTTTAAGCATAAAGGTTAAGACTAATAAAACATATCAATTCGTAACAGTCTAAACCCAAATGTAATTTGAACAGTGAAAAGAGAGAGAAAAAAAATTTCTTATGCTCATTCTCCCCCTAAATAATTAACTTAACTCTTAACTTTGACCTTTCCTCCCCCTTTGACATATATCAAAAACAAGCATGGGTGAACAAGGTATCTAACAGGGATTTATGAGTTTTTCTAAGTGCTTTATGTTTTTGACAAAGTATTTTTCAAGAATCGAGTAAAAGCATTTTCAAAACTTTTTACACTTAGATAATTTACCGTTATAAAAAAATTTCAGGCTTAAAAAAAATTTACAACTTTTCATAAGGCAAAAAAAATTTACTTAGGCAAAATTTCCAAGTTTCCAATAAAATTTTAACTTTTAGAAAAGGAAACTTTACTTAGAAATTTTTTCAAGAAATTTTTCATGCTTAGAAAATTTTCAAGAAAAGGATTTTTCAGGCGTAACAAGTTTTTTAAACTTTGGAGCAAGTACTTTTTAGAAGAATTTGAAAATTAAGTGTCAAGTACTTGATTGAGAAAATTAAGAAAAAAAAAATACCCGTTAAATACTTAAGTACTTAGAAATGATTTTTGAAAAGAATGATTTTTGAAAAGAATTGTTAAGTACTTAGAAATATTATTCAATACTTAACATGATAAAGTTAAGTATTTAACTTAATCATGTTAGATTAGGTGTCGGAAAATGTTCTTGGGAGAATATGTTTTTGAAAAAGAATTAAGTGCTTAATATATTTTTGAAAGAGTTAAGTAAGTACTTAAAACATTTTGAAAAAGAAGTTAATACTTTTTGAAGAGAGACAAAAAAAATTTAAATTTGAAAATTTTGATTCCCACTCTTCTTTCCAATCTCTCCCCTTGGATATATAGCAATAACGGAATATATTTTGAAAGAAGTTTTGAGAAGAAATTGTGTATCAGAGCTTATGAGTTTTGAAAAAAAAAATTTCAAGTACTTTTGAGATAAATTATGATTTGAAATACATACGTACTTTTAGAAAAGTATTAGATTTTTTTTTTTGAAAACAAAATATTTCACTTGACTAGGTAACTTTTCTAGTCTGACACAATCCTAGGAAACCTTGTTAACTACAAGGACATTTCTCAAGTAAATTTTTTTAAAAAAAATGATAGTACTTAAGAATATATGCTAAAAAAGTGTGTGAACTTTTGAAGGTTCAATGTTTTACTTAACTTGGTTCATTTTCCAGTCTGACACCATTCTAGGAAACCTTGTTGACTACAAGGACATTTTCTAAGTGTCCTGGAAATTTTCCAACCTAAGTAAATGTTATTTCGAAAACAATTTCATAAGTCACACAAATTCTAACAAATAGTATTTTGAAAAACTTAGATTTTTGCAGGAGTTTGAAATAAAGCATGTTATTAAATAATTCCTTTAATTTTGACCTCCCCTTAAACTTGACTCAGTCCTGGGAAGCTTGTTGACCACAAGTACTCTTCCTTTGAGTCTTAAGGTTTGAGTCAGATTAGAAAGAACTGTTTAACAAAGACATAAGTAAAAAGAAACTTTTTCTGAAGTTTTTCTTTTGACTTAGACTCCCCCTTAATTTGACACATCCTAGGAGTCCTTGAAGATCATGAAGTGGACCTTTCCTCTGTGTCTTTAGGGTTTGTCAAGATCAAAAGAAGCACTTTTGAACAATCTTCTGAGTATGATAACTTTCAAGGAGATAAATTTTTGAAAACTCAATTTGGAATAATAACACAGTTTTAAAAAAAATTTGAAATGATAATAATTTTTCCAAAGCGATAGTAATATATTAAGGTTTTTGAATCAACTTTTGAAAGCCTTATTTTGAGATGAAAATAAGTTTTAAAGCATAAGGATTTTGAGAAATCAAAAAAACATTAAGAAGAACTCCCCCTGTATCCGACATAGACTGACTTTATCTAAGACCTTAGTGTTGACTAGGTTTGACCATGTTTGACTCAGTTGACTAAGTTTTGACTATGTTAATCATGGTTTGACTATCTTGAAATTATCCTCTGAATTAAAACACAACATAAAAGAAATTTTAATTGAACTTAATTTTCCTGTCTCACCCAATCTAGGATTTTCAAACAGTTAACCTTAAAAGTTCTTTGTGAGACAGGTTTGAAGGTAAAAATTAATTTTGAAAAGGAATTTTCATTTATTTTGAAAAAAGTTATTTAATTTTGAAAACAGATTTGATAAAAAAATAAGTTTAGAAGACAGAAATTTTGAACACTGATTAAGTGATTTTTGAAACAGAATAAGTTTGAAAAATAGAAATTTTGAAAACAGATTATAATCTATAATTATTTGAAATTTGTGTTAGATTCGAATTTGACAAAAGATAATTTGAATTTGAATTTCAGAAATTGGCTTCCAAGTCTTGGCGAGGCACTAGGCCTTCTTTGGCCGTAGCCTTATGGGATCATCCACCCTTTCCTTGACAAAGTCTTTTAATGAAATTTCATTTTCAAATTAAATTAGGTCATTTTCTGGTCTAACTAGCTTGGGTCTTGGATCGGTAGCTTCGGCTGGTTTCACCAGTCTAAAGAGACCAAGTAGACTTGATCTTATTAGAGTTGGTTTCCCCAACGTACTATCATCTCACCTCCTCCCAATACTATGTTTTCAAATTTCAAGTAATTGGTTAAGTCCTTAAGCTAACTAAACCTAAGTCTAAGCATGGTAAATTGCAGAAATTAAATAAACAATCAATCAATCAAACATGCAATTTAATAAAAAATTATTTAAGTCACTTCAAAATGGTAATAATATTCTAGATTTTCGCAATAAGCAATGTTATGAATTACATTTTCATATGAATTAATCATGTTGTTCATAGTAAATAATGGATTATTAAATACTGTAAATTTACCATGTGATTCCCTTTTGGAGGTCTCCCCCTTGATTTTAGCCATCTTCCCTTTGCTTGATTGTTTCCTTAGTATTTTGTAGTGGTCGCGAGCTAACCGGACAAGTTTCTGAGGATACCTTTCTTTGTCGTCAGATTCTGAGTCTGAGTTGGACTCAGGTTCTAGTTGAGGCCTCTTTTGCAGTTCTCTTGGAGTTTTCCCTGCAATAAAACTTATACCTTTCTCGACCATTATAGTATCTGTTTGATTATTTAATTCTAATTTTGAAAAGCATTTAAAATTACTTACCATCTCTGTCAGTTCGTCGTTTGATTCTGGTTCAGACTCTGACTCGGCTGTTTGTGCTTGGACCGAAAAGGCAAGATAATTTACCTGATCTTCTTCTTCATCTGAGATCTCTTGATGAAGGTTAATCAGTTTTTCCCAGATTTCTCTAGCACATCTGAATGGACCTACTAGTTTGAGTTGCTCGTTGGTTAGACCACATTGCAAGATTACTGTTGCCTTAGCATCAGTCTCGATCTTCCTCAGAGTTGGTTCGTCCAATTTCTCCCAAGCGATCGACATTCCATCTTCTACGGGAAAAGAAAATCCCGTTTGGATGATTAGCCATAGGTCCATGTGGGCTTTTAGAAGCGACTCCATTTGACTTCTCCAAGAGTTGAAGTTCTTGCCGGAGAAGAGTGGTGGACGGGTACTGTTCCATTCTTGATTAGCCATTAAGAACAAATCTTGCATACAAAAAGAAAAATAGAAATGTACCAAGACTTGGTCTTGGATTAGTAGTGCGGGAGCAAGAGAAAAATAGTCCAAAATAAATATTGCACGATTTTCGAGGTAAAATAATATTAAAATAATAATAAAAAAAATTTATGACAAAATTTCAAAAATTGATCGTTTTATCAATTCTAATGAATGGTGAAAAGATGAAAATTCAAAATTGAAAAAGGCGAAAAAAATAAAGCGAAAAAAAAAATCCGAAAAGATTTTTCAAAGCGGTGGTTGCACCAACTTTGAATAACCCCGCTCTGATACCACTTGTTGGATCGAGAGATGCGATAGAGGGGGGGGGTGAATGTCGCAAATCGTTCGGATTAAATAGAAAAGAGTAAGTGCGCGGCGGAAATAGAGACAAAATAACACAACGCTAACAAAGTCGTTTTTACTTGGTTCGGAGCCTGGGTCGACTCCTACTCCAAGGCCCACGGTCGTTGACCGTTTACTTTGGGCAATTCTATAATGCGTAGAAAGAATACAGAAGAGAACTACAATTTGCAATAAACAAAGATTACACTTCTGTATTTACCAACTCCCGGGGAAGGCTCGAGTTTCGGTGCAGCGGGAGGTCGACGGCACTTCGGACTTGAGTCGGGAAGTTCCTAGAGCAGAGCGCGGTCGTCAGAGAGTTTGGATGCGTTGAATGAAAGTTGTGTGTTGAAGAGTAGGGTCTAGGGCCCTTTTTATAGTGCCTGGGGGCGCCCTGGTCGACGGGGGCGCCCCCCCACGTGGCTTTTGATCCGCAAGAGGCGCGGTCAAGGTCTTAGCCCTTAATCCTCGGGATAAGGCCTTGACTGGGGCGCCCTGGACGCTGGGGGCGCCCTGGTTGACCCGGCCAAACCTTATCCTTGGTAAGGCTGGGGGTGCCCGGAACAGTGGGGGCGCCCTGGGTGCGCAGTGCAGACGCGGCAGCAGCTTAACTCTTCAGTTAGTTTGCCATGGGAGCGCCCGGGACAGCGGGGGCGCCCTCAGAATGTACTGTCGAGGTTCTTCTGGTTGTGTTGTGTTTTGTGTTCACCTTGGGGGCGCCCGGGACACTCCGGGCGCCCTGGTCAGCGATCGCCTCTTTCCTTTGAGGCATTCTGAGCTGCAGACATACGTTCCTTTGGTCCTGCATCCAGGGTTAGTCCAAAACACAATAAACCAATAACATAATGAATTATACAGCCTTGGCTGTCTTGGTTCTGACTTTGGTCTCCAAAATGGAGCCATAGGTCGAACCGACGCCTAATGTTCCCTCAAGGGGAATGCGTCCTCACCTACTCCTCTCGGAGAATTTACCTGGTGCCAACCGGCTCCTCCAGTTGGACTTTTGCCCGGCAGCCCTTCGCCAGGTCTTGAGTTTCGCCCAGTAGCCCTTCGCCAGGACTTGGTTTTTGCCCAGCAGCCCTTCGCCAGGTCTTGAGTTTCGCCCAACAGGCCTTCGCCAGGACTTGGTTTTCGCCTAGCAGCCCTTCACCAGGACTTGGTTTTCGCCCAGCAACCCTTCGCCAGGACTTGGTTTCCTGACAGCCCATCGTCAGGTGCCTAGCAGCCCTTCGCTAGGACTTTGTTTCCTGCACTCTCAAGCAGCATTGTTAGACAACAAATAACCCTTAACTTTGAATCCTTTGCCAATATCAAAACAAGGTTTGATCTGGTGCTTCCTGCACCAACAGATTGAGGGTTTCGTCCATTTCTGTGATCTGATCGATTCAATCATGATCGCGTGCCGTTTCTTCCATTGGAGCTTACTGGGGGGTCCTCTAGTATTCTTTGATCATCACCAAATCATCACCACACCTCGACATCGCGAGATCGAGGAGATCAGATTGGTTTTCCCAGCTCAGTGCAGTCTGTGAGCAGGGTCGAAATTGAAGCTATTCTCCCATTGATTTGTGGAGCTGAAGGGGTTCTTGGCTTGCTCTTGTGTGACGGCAAGGAGATTTTGAGACAAGGGAATGATCGAGGCTTAGTTTCTTAATACATTTCTTTTATTTTAGCTGTAATTTCAATTCTTCACTTATTTCTGTTTCTATCTCATATCAGCAGCTGTTAAATTCCTTTTCTGAATTGTTTCTGCCTTCAATTAGGTTTTAATTTTGCAAGTAGTTAACTAGGAAGCTTGTCTAGTGAACAATTGATTTCAATTCCAGTCTATTCCACAATTTAGTCTTTGCGTATCAGAATTTTAGCTGCGTATCAGTTCTTGTTCTTATTTTCAGTTACAGTTCTGTCTTTGTATCAGATACTCAAGTTCATTTTCTTGAATTATTTCAGCCTTAAGTAGGTTTCATTCTGCAAGGTAATCAGCTAGAGAGTTTGTTTAGTGATTAATAGTTTTCAATTTCAACTTAATTCTGGTTTAATGCTTGCATATCAGTTCTATAGCTGAGTATCAACCATTTCTCTTGCACATCAACTTTGCTCGTGAGTTTCTTAATTGTGTGTTAGTGGAAATTAATTCTTCTACATTTTTCCTCAAGTATTAGATTTTTGCTCTTGAAATTAAGTCAGCTTATTTGATTTGCATTTAGTCACAGTTCATTTCTGCAGTTGGGTTCTATTTCCTGAGTTCTATTTCTTCATTTCTGAATTCATACTCCATTCAGTTGCGTCTGCGTTTGGTAATTTCAATTCTGCAATTCCAAGTTCATCACTGTAACGCCCGCCTTTTTCCCACACCTTACGGTGTGGCGAGAGGCGGCGTTACGTTAACATACATAGGGCATATGAACATCTTAATGCAGCGGAATAAATTTTTTTAACTTATTACACATGCGTTTAACCATGCAACTAATACTTGAATCATGTATCTATGCCTTAACTATCATTCATGAACATGGTGACATTGTAACATAGCCTATTAACAGCATACGTAGCATTATGATATAAACATTTTATAACTTATCCATAAGCATCATAAGTAGCAAGTAACTTATCCAGAAACATCATAAGTAGTAAGTTATTCTTTAGGCATAACTATCATAAGTACAGCAGAGAACCTAAGGAGGCGTTTCAAAACACAAGACATGCAACAAGTATAAAAGAAGAATCCTTTGCCATGTCACTGTCACACATACACTTTTGCCCCTCCTGCTGCTTCCCTTAATACCCTTTTGCTTGATTTGCGGTATAAGTAAATAAGACTATAAGCATACAGGCTTAGTAAGACCCTTTCCTACTCACAAAACCATATGTCACATAAAATGTAATCATACGAAACATTTAACAGGACATGGTTCATAACATGAAACGTAAGCATAAAAGACATTTAACATGGCATGGTTCTTAACATAACCATAAGCATATTCTTAACACAATTCATAAGCATACTTCTAGCATAAATCATGAGCATTTTCCTAGCATAAATCATGAGAATATCATAAGCAGATTCTTAGCATAAATCATGAGCATATTCTTAACATAAATCATGAGCATATCATAAGCAGATTCTTAGCATAAAGCATATTCTTAACATAAATCATGAGCATATCATAAGCAGATTCTTAGCATAAATCATGAGCATATTCTTAACATAAAAGCATAACATGAATGGATGCATAAGTCAAAAGAATATACATAAGGATGCTTATTTGAAAATCATACTTATAAATACTTAAACATAGACATAACATCAAGTGGCCCTGGCTTGTACCACATACATACATCATGTGCGCGCATCCCTAAGTAAATACGAGGTAGCTAATCTCGACCTACTAGGGTAAGGACAACTTCATCGGTAGTCCCGAACCGTGGACAACTTCATCGGTAGTCCAGAACCGTGGACAGCTTCATCGGTAGTCCAGAACCGTAGACCTTACTTAGGTCCGGTACAAGCCCATTCATAAAATAAAATAATTTCACATGCTTCTTCATTCATAAAACATACGTGGCATAATCATTCATTCTTAATGCTTACATCATCATTATGCCTTGAAGGCATGAACCTTATCTTCATTCATCATTTTCATTCCATATCATCATTATGCCTCGAAGGCATGAACCTTATCTTCATTCATCATTTTCCATTCATATGACATGACATACATACATAATTATGTCCTAAGTATAAACATCATCCTAGTTCATAAAGCTTGCATGATCACGGTACCTCAGGTAAGCATGCATTACATACATGGCACATATCACATATCATACATGATCATGGTATCTATCATAAAACATGTAGGGGTAGGATTCGTAGGAACATGATACTTGCTAACTAGGTTCATAACATTCAGCCTAAACATGGATAAGTCTACATAACTATCTTATACATATGTCTAAAGTGTTAATCCTAACGCATGCATACTACTTCGACACATGTGTTCGTAACATATGATGGAAGACATTCATAAATAAATCCTACTTGAACATGATACATAACATAACATACAGAGTCATAATGCATAACATATAAACTTAGGGTTTGGACATTATCAGAAACCATACAACATCCTTGAACCTATTCACATACAATTACATACACTACCATAGGGAGTCATTAGAACCCTTAATTGGAGTTAGCCCTAAGTCCTCGCCCTAATTCATGTCTTGGCCGAAACCCTAGAAGGGTAATGTGTCCATGAAAAATTCACATACTTCACAATTAACATCCAATACAATACGTACAATACCCTAGGGAGCCATTAGAACCCATAATTGGGGCTAACCCTAAGTTCTAGCCTTATTCTTTGTCATGGCCGAAACCCTAGAGGGGGTCTAGGCCCATGAAAAATTTATACCATTTACAATCAATATTCATAGGATCATAAGGAATCATAGATGACATGCTTAGAGGTTAAATCTAATCCTAACCATGGATTAGAGGTGGTGGCCGAAACTTGTAAAGGGTCCTAGGGTGCCATCAAAAATTTCATAACTCATAATTTATTCCTTATTTACCATAGAAAAACATTAGGAAACCTAAATAAAGTTTTAACATCATCCTAGACTTGGAACCATGCCTTGGCCGAAAACCCTAAAGGATCATTTCTCATGGTTTCCTCAACATATATATCTCCAACAAAACTTGAATCATGGTAAACATCAAGAAAAAACTATTATACCACTGGTGAGGGAGTCTTACCTTGGTTTATCTTGATTATCACCTTGAATAGAGAAGCCAAAAGAAAACCTCCTTGACCCTAGACCACCCCTTGCCCTTGTAGCCTTGTAGGAGGCCCTTAGATCTTGAAGATGGAGTCCTTTGTGAAGCTTTTCTAAGGGAGACAAACCCTTTGTGGGTTTCGGCTAGTAGAAGGAAGAAGAGGGAGAGAAGGAGTTTTGGTGGAAGAAGAGAACAATGACTTAAGTGCTAAGTTGTCTCTTCCCTTCCCCTCACTTTTATACTACATGAAGTGAAGGGGCATGGTGTCTCTTCTCTTGATGACTCTTCACTTCCCTAAGCCTCAACCAAAATCCTCTTCATTCTCTACTAGCACTCTCTTGCTAGGTGAATTGGTTAGTACGTGCATGGTGATACACTAGGTCCAAGGTTCAATCCTTGGTGCATACACTTCTTTTTATTACTTTTATAATTATTTTTGCTAAGGCCCATATAAGAGCCCACTAAGGTTTATGTTAATATTTCTAATTTAAATCCATTCTATTCATGATAAAATTTTTACCTAAGGTCCCTTAATAGCCATGGTATTAGAAGGCTCATTATTACTTAGCTAATCTACTTGAAAAATCATGAATAATCATGCTAAGGTTCGTACTAGTATCTCTATGTTCCTCGAAAATTTATCTAGACATGATCAATATTTTTAAAGAAAATATTGAGAAAATTTTCCGGGTCATTACAATCCTCCATACCTCATGAAAGTTCATCCTCGAACTTAAAATATCTCCGGGTACTTGCGTCTCATCTCATCCTCGCGTTCCCAGGTAGCTTCCTCGAACCTTTGACTTTGCCATAGGACCTTGACTAAGGGTACCTCCTTGTTCCTTAGCTTTTTGATTTTTCGATCCAAGATCTGGATAGGTCGGCTTTCAAAACTTAGGTCCTCCTGAACTTGTACCGTCTGCAGCTTGATCACTTGACCTGTGTCTGGAATACACTTCTTGAGCATTGACACATGGAACACGTTGTGAATAGCCGACATCTCTTGAGGCAGCTCTAGCTTATATGCCACCTTACCGACTCTTTTCAGAATTGGGTACGGTCCCACATAACGCGTACTTAGTTTTCCTTTCTTCCCAAATCTCTTTACCCCTTTCATGGGGGCCACTTTGAGAAATACCAAAGCTCCAACCTCAAATTCCAGTGGCCTACGCCGGACATCCGCTTAATTCTTCTGCCGTCTTTGAGCAGCTTCTATCCGTTGCCGAATGTTCTATATAGCTCGGGTGGTGTCATCGATGAGGTCCGTCTTGAGCCCCATTTCCTTCTTTTCACCACCCTCGTACCAACAGATTGGAGACCTACATCTCCTCCCGTACAAGGCCTCATAAGGTGTCATTCTGATAGTAGCTTGGTAGCTATTATTGTAAGCGAATTCCACTAAACATAGGTATCGGCACCAACTTCCTTTGAAATCCAGGGCACAAGCCCGCAACATGTCCTCCAGTACTTGATTCACTCGTTCAATTTGCCCGTCAGTCTGAGGGTGAAAGGCGGTGCTGAATCGTAGTTTAGTGCCGAGAGAATTCTGAACACACTCCCAAAAATGTGAAGTAAATCGACCATCCCTATCTGAGATGATGGTCTTGGGGACTCCATGAAGTTTGATTATCTCCTTAACATATAATTGAGCTAGTTGCTCAATCGAATAAGTCATCTTGATTGCTAGGAAGTGAGTAGACTTCGTCAACCTGTCCACAATTACCCATATTGCATCATATCCGTTTGTAGTCCTGGGAAGTCCTGAAATGAAATCCATAGAGATATCTTCCCATTTCCATTCCGGAATTGGAAGTGGCTGCAGAACTCCTTCGGGTCGCTGGTGTTCTGCTTTCACTCGTTAGCAGGTCAGGCAAGTGCTAACATGCTGAACCACATCTCTCTTCATACCGGACCACCAGAATTTCTCCTTCAGGTCTTGATACATCTTAGTGGATCCCGGATGCATCAAATAAGGGGTTCCGTGAGCTTCGGTTAATATTTCTCTCCGCAGCTCTGGATCATTAGGGATACATAGACGATCCCTAAAGTATGTTACTCCCCCGTCGGCGATACGAAAACCGTCGCCCTTTCCTTCCAGAATCTCCTGCTTGATTTTCTGAAGACTTGAGTCACCATTTTGTTTTTCCAGTATGTCGTCGAACAGTGTCGGTGATATTGTCATGGTAGAAAGCCGTCCGGAAATGATCTCGACTCCGTAATTCATAATTTCTCTTCCGAGTGGCCGGGATAATATAGATAAGGACATCAAGGTGGCACTGGACTTCCGACTGAGTGCATCGGCCACTTTGTTTGCCTTCCCTGGATGGTAAAAGATCTCGCAGTCGTAGTCCTTCACCAACTCGAGCCATAGGCGTTGTCTCATATTTAGGTCTTTCTGAGTGAAGAAATATCGCAGACTCTGGTGGTCTGTATAAATCCTACACTGCGCTCCATACAGATAATGCCTCCATATCTTGAGAGCGAAGACCGCAGCGGCCAGCTCTAAATCGTGAGTGCGATAGTTCTGTTCATGTTCTTTGAGTTGCCTAGAGGCGTAGGCAATGACTTTACCCCTCTGCATAAGTACAGCTCCGAGTCCTAGTTTGGAGGCATCGCTATACATGTCGAAGCTTTGGTTACTTTCTGGAAGGGTAAGAATTGGAGCACTTGTAAGTCTCCTTTTTAGCTCCAAGAAAATCCTTTCGCAGCTTTCCATCCATTCGTACTTTTTATCTTTCCGGGTGAGGGTCGTTAGAGGGGCTGCAATTCTCGTGAAGTCCTCCATAAATTTTCGATAATAGCCCGCCAGCCCGAGAAAACTTCTGATTTCGCTGGCGTTCTTTGGCCGGCTCCAGTTATTCACAGCTTCAATCTTTGTTGGGTCTACCATAACCCCGTCTTTGGAAATAATATGGCCCAAAAAGCCTACTTGGTCGAGCCAGAACACACATTTGGAGAACATTACGTACAGTTGCTTTTCCCAAAGAATCTGTAATACTATCTTCAGATGCTCGGCGTGCTCTTCTTGGGTTCTCGAATAAATAAGGATATCGTCAATGAAGACGATCACAAATTTGTCGAGGAAAGACGAGAATACTCGATTTATAAGATCCATAAACATAGCAGGAGCATTTGTCACGCCGAAGGGCATAACAACGAATTCAAAATGCCCATACCGTGTTCGGAAAGCCGTCTTTGGGATATCATCTTGTTTTACTCTAACTTGATGATAACCGGACCTTAGATCAATTTTTGAGAAAACGGTGGCTCCCTTCAATTGGTCAAATAGGTCATCTATCCTCGGAAGGGGATACCTGTTCATGATCGTCACATTGTTCAGTGCTCGATAATCTATGCACATTCGCATAGATCCGTCTTTCTTCTTTACAAATAGTACCGGAGCGCCCCATGGAGAATGACTAGGGCGAATAAATCCCTTATCGAGTAACTCCTGTAGTTCTTCTTGAAGTTCCTTTAATTCAGTCGGCGCCAACGGTAAGGTGCCTTGGAGATCGGGTTAGTACCAGGAACCAATTCAATCTCGAATTCCACTTCTCTATCGGGAGCTAATCCTGGTAATTCGTCCGGGAACACCTCTAGGTAATCGCATACAATCCTGACTTCTTCCAGCCTCTAGTCCTTTATTTGACTTGTATCAACCACATGTGCCAGAAATCCAGTATATCCCTTGTCTAACATCTTCTTTGCTTCGAGAGTCGATAAAAATTTCTTGGTTCTTTTCCTTGGCTCCCTGATAAATTCAAACATAAAATCTGCCTCAGGTCGAAAGATTACCTTTCACATACGACACTCGATAGAAGCACCGTATTTGCTCAGAAAATCCATTCCCATTATGACATCATAATCTTGCATGTCGAGTACAATCAGATCGCAGTAGGGTTCTCTCTCTGCATTTCCGACTGGCACCGCACATAGCACATGAGTGGATGTCATTATTTCTCCTGAAGGCAGGGTTGTTAAGAACTTGCAGTCTAAAACATGTGGCGACATATCTATCTTCTTAGTGTATGGCACAGAAACGAACGAGTGTGTTGCCCCAGTATCAAATAATGCAGTAGCGTATTGACTGGAAATAAGTATCTGTCCTGTGACAATAGTAGAAGCTTCCGCAGCGTCCTCCTTGGTGATAGAGAACACCCTGGCATTTGTCATAGCTGGTGGGGCCTCCAACATCGGGGTACCTTCCAGCTCAGATTGCATATAGTGTAATTGCGCTGGTGCACCCTGGTATTGAACGAGTTGTTAGGGAGGAGCCTGGTTCTTGGTAGGGCAGTAAGCCGCCATATGCCCTTCTACTCCATAGATGAAACATCAGTTCGTACCTTTGCGGCATTCCCCGGGGTGACTTTTTCCGCATGTCGTGCACGGAGAAGGCTTGGGCTGTTTATTTGCTGGGCCCCCTTGGGGGTTATTCCATGGCTTTCGTTTACCACCTTGGTCTCCCTTCCAATTAGCGTGGGTGCTCTGGGATTTTGACCTCCTAAGCGATCATTAAAGGAAAGTACATCAAGGATAATGAAAGGATATATCGAGAATCCCGGAGTGAACTTGATTCTTACATTCATTTAGCGCCTTCCTTTGCTGATTGATATTGTTCAGATAGTGCTCAGTGAGTAGGGCACTACTAAATAGTTCCTCGGCGGTCTGCGGTCTGTTAACTCCGCTGGCCATGTTCAGGGCTATTTCGGGCCACAACATCTTCAGCATAAGTCGAACCCTCTCTTTCTCAGTGCGGACCAACTGAGGGCATAGACGAGCCAGTCGATTAAATTTCTTCACAGCTTCATTGACTGAGAGATTGCCCTGTCGAAATTCCGTGAACTCGTCGTAGTGTTTGTTTGTGACACGCATATTGAAGAATTCTTCAAAGAACTCTGACTCGAAATTTGACCACGTCATCTGGTTCACCTATCTCTTGGCCTTGACCCTTTCCCACCACATTCTGGCATCCCCAGAAAGGCAGAATGAGGCACACTTGATCTTCTCATGCTCAGGCCAGTCCAGCAGCTCCAGTGTACTTTCCACTGTCTTGAACCACGCCTGGGCATCCCATGGTTCGCCAGCACCCGAGAAATTTTTCGATTTCAGCCTCAACCACTGAATCAGATAAGCCTCTTGTCGTGCTACAGTGGTCGGGCCTGTCGGAGGGGTTTGCGTAACCGTGGGTGCGACAGGTATAGCAGTCTGGTTCACAGGTGGGGTGGTAGAATTTTCTTGCTGATTCATCAAAGTATTAATGGTTTGGTGCTGCTCGGTAACTTGACGCTGAAGTTGGGTCACTATTTGCATCAGATCAGGCGATGGAGTTGTCTCATTAAGTCTGTTACTCTGTCTTCTAGCTATGCTTTTCTTCATACAAAGACAAGTATGACTAATATAAGTTATTGTTATTCCTACCCGCATATCCAATTCTAAAGTATTTGGTTTCATAAAAATAAGGTAAAGTATCGTTCATATCTACATACCCTAAAAGTACTTTCTACCATAAGGTATCATTCATACTTGCATATTCAAGAATCATAAAGGAAAATAAAATATGCCATACAGGTACTTACTTGGAAGCTGCAGGAAGGAGGCTTGATGTGTGTGTAGTGAGATGGCCAACTGCTCTGATGCCAACCTGTAACGCCCGCCTTTTTCCCACACCTTACGGTGTGGCGAGAGGCGGCGTTACGCTAACATACATAGGGCATATGAACATCTTAATGCAGCGGAATAAATTTTTTTCCTCTTTTTTTTAACTTATTACACATGCGTTTAACCATGCAACTAATACTTGAATCATGTATCTATGCCTTAACTATCATTCATGAACATGGTGACATTGTAACATAGCCTATTAACAGCATACGTAGCATCATGATATAAACATTCCATAACTTATACATAAGCATCATAAGTAGCAAGTAACTTATCCAGAAGCATCATAAGTAGTAAGTTATTCTTTAGGCATAACTATCATAAGTATAGCATAGAACCTAAGGAGGCATTTCAAAACACAAGACATGCAACAGGTATAAATAGAAGAATCCTTTGCCATGTCACTGCCACACACACACTTTTGCCCCTCCTGCTGCTTCCCTTAATACCCTTTTGCTTGATTAGCGGTATAAGGAAATAAGACTATAAGCACACAGGCTTAGTAAGACCCTTTCCTACTCACTAAAACCATACGTCACATAAAACGTAATCATACGAAACATTTAACAGGACATGGTTCTTAACATGAAACGTAAGCATAAAAGACATTTAACATGACATGGTTCTTAATATAACCATAAGCATATTCTTAAGATAATTCATAAGCATACTTCTAGCATAAATCATGAGCATTTTCCTAGCATAAATCATGAGCATATCATAAGCAGATTCTTTGCATAAATCATGAGCATATTCTTAACATAAATCATGAGCATATCATAAGCAGATTCTTAGCATAAATCATGAGCATATTCTTAACATAAATGCATAACATGATGGATGCATGAGTCAAGTGCATATACATAAGGATGCTTATTTGAAAATCATACTTATAAATACTTAAACATAGTCATAACATCATGGGGCCCTGGCTTGTACCACATACATACATCATGTGCACGTATCCTTAAGTAAATACGAGGTAGCTAATCTCGACCTACTAGGGTAAGGACAGCTTCATCGGTAGTCCCGAACCGTGGACAGCTTCATCGGTAGTCCAGAACCGTGGATAGCTTCATCGGTAGTCCAGAACCGTAGACCTTACTTAGGTCCGGTACAAGCCCATTCATTAAATAAAATAATTTTACATGCTTCTTCATTCATAAAACATATGTGGCATAATCATTCATTCTTAATGCTTACATCATCATTATGCCTTGAAGGCATGAACCTTATCTTCATTCATCATTTTCATTCCATATCATCATTATGCCTCGAAGGCATGAACCTTATCTTCATTCATCATTTTCCATTCATATGACATGACATACATACATAATTATGTCCTAAGTATAAACATCATCCTAGTTCATAAAGCTTGCATGATCACGGTACCTCAGGTAAGCATGCATTACATACATGGCACATATCACATATCATACATGATTATGGTATCTATCATAAAACATGCAGGGGTAAGATTCGTAGGAACTTGATACTTGCTAACTAGGTTCATAACATTCAGCCTAAACATGGATAAGTCTATATAACTATCTTATACATATGTCCAAAGTGTTTATCCTAACGCATGCATACTTCTTCGACACATGTGTTCGTAACATATGATGGAAGACATTCATAAATAAATCCTACTTGAACATGATACATAACATAACATACAGAGTCATAATGCATAACATATAAACTTAGGGTTTGGACATTATCAGAAACCATACAACATCCTTGAACCTATTCACATACAATTACATACACTACCATAGGGAGTCATTAGAACCCTTAATTGGAGTTAACCCTAAGTCCTAGCCCTAATTCTTGTCTTGGCCGAATCCCTAGAAGGGTAATGTGTCCATGAAAAATTCACATACTTCACAATTAACATCCAATACAATACATACAATACCCTAGGGAACCATTAGAACCCATAATTGTGGCTAACCCTAAGTTCTAGCCCTATTCTTGGTCATGGCCGAAACCCTAGAGGGGGTCTAGGCCCATGAAAAATTTATACCATTTACAATCAATATTCATAGGATCATAAGGAATCATAGATGACATGCTTAGAGGTTAAATCTAATCCTAACCATGGATTAGAGGTGGTGGCCGAAACTTGTAAAGGGTACTAGGGTGCCATCAAAAATTTCATAACTCATAATTTATTCCTTATTTACAATAGAAAAACATTAGGAAACCTAAATAAAGTTTTAACATCATCCTAGACTTGGAACCATGCCTTGGCCGAAAACCCTAAAGGATCATTTCTCATGGTTTCCTCAACATATATATCTCCAACAAAACTTGAATCATGGTAAACATCAAGAAAAAACTATTATACCACAGGTGAGGGAGTCTTACCTTGGTTTATCTTGATTATCACCTTGAATAGAGAAGCCAAAAGAAAACCTCCTTGACCCTAGACCACCCCTAGCTCTTGTAGCCTTGTAAGAGGCCCTTAGATCTTGAAGATGGAGTCCTTTGTGAAGCTTTTCTAAGGGAGACAAACCCTTTGTGGGTTTCGGCTAGGAGAAGGAAGAAGAGGGAGAGAAGGAGTTTTGGTGGAAGAAGAGAACAATGACTTAAGTGCTAAGTTGTCTCTTCCCTTCCCCTCTCTTTTATACTACATGAAGGGGGCAAGTGAAGGGGCATGGTGCCTCTTCTCTTGATGACTCTTCACTTCCCTATGCCTCAACCAAAATCCTCTTCATTCTCTACTAGCACTCCCTTGCTAGGTGAATTGGTTAGTACGCGCATGGTGATACACTAGGTCCAAGGTTCAATCCTTGGTGCATGCACTTCTTTTTATTACTTTTATAATTATTTTCGCTAAGGCCCATATAAGAGCTCACTAAGGTTTATGTTAATATTTCTAATTTAAATCCATTCCATTCATGATAAAATTTTTACCTAAGGTCCCTTAATGGCCATGGTATTAGAAGGCCCATTATTACTTAGCTAATCTACATGAAAAATCATGAAAAATCATGCTAAGGTTCGTACTAGTATCTCTATGTTCCTCAAAAATCTATCTAGACATGATCAATATTTTTAAAGAAAATATTGAGAAAATTTTCTGGGTCATTACAATGACTTCTGAATGATAGATTTGAAAACTTGTTTTTCAGTTGCCTTATCTGATTTTGCATAAAACTTGTTACTGAATTACATATCTGCATATAGAATCTGCCTTCCTGCATCCCATGTTTGCTTTAGGTTTATCCTTGATTGATTAGTAGCTAGCTTTTGAATTCCTCCAGCTCATGCATAGCACTTCACTTAGGGCCTTACATTTCCAGCTGAATTGTTTAGTTTATCACTGAAATGTCAGTTTACAAAGTCTGCATTCATCAGTAGTTTTTGGCACATAAGTATCTCCCTTGTGTATCAAGCTAGGGATACGGAATTGATTGGTGTCATGTCAAATGAAATTCTAGTGTGCTTAGATTCTTGAATCAGTTAGAGTTGTAATTGGTTATCCTGACTTTTCTCTGCATTTGTTTGCCCCAAATGTTGAACTAGCTTGGGCTGTGTTTGATTGAAGATTGATCACTGAATTTTGCAGCTAGCATTGGTTTAAAGTTTACCTACTTCCGAAAGTTATTAGCAATGCTTTTATTCATCTACTTAGCATTTGGATTGCTTAGTTGCATTGGTAGATTAAGTTTCCCATTAGTTGAATTCATTGGTTGCACTTATATCATTAGTTCATTTAGTTAAGTTCTTTGCTTTTCATTGTTTTTTTTGTTCATTTCTAATTGAAAGCCAAACCCAGATTTTATTTGAAACCCATAAATATCAACGACACATAAACTCGAGCTCGAATCAAACAACATCAACTAGCCCTAGGAAAAATACGTCCTGTGGCCCCTTTACTACCTTTTTATCTTTGTTAGCAAAAAGGGTTTCCAGCTTTACAAATATCTAAATTTGAGACCCACATTCGTGACAGCTCTTTTGGGTCCATCAAATTTTTGGCGCCGTTGCCGGGGAAACATACTAGTTGAGTTGTTTGATTTTTTGCTTGTGTGCTCATTTCATATTTTTCTTGATCCATTTTTACACTTACTGCTATATCTTGTGATCTGATTTTATTTGTTTCATCTTTTTATATAGTTTTACTGTGATTTGTTTTTGATTTTATGACCAAGTCTACAGGTGGTGATCTTGAGGACTTTGACCCTGAGATTGAGAGGACTTTCAGAGCTAGGAGGAGTCAGCTCAGTGTTTCAGAGGCTTTTGATATTCTTTCTACTCAGTCTATTTCAGCTTATTCAGTTGATCAGATGGCAGACCACTAGAAGACTATGAAAGAACTTGCAGCACCAGATGACACATTCCAGTATTCCAGCATTGCTTATCCAGAGCTGGCTGGTGATTTTGAGCTCAGATTTGGACTTATCCATTTGTTGCCAAAGTTTCAAGAATTATCTGGAGAAGATCCAAATAGACACCTGCATGAGTTTCATATTGTATGCTCCACTATGAAGCCTCAGGGTATTTCAGAAGAAGATATCAAGCTGAGGGCTTTTCCCTATTCTTTGACTGGAGCAGCTAAGGACTGGTTTTACTACTTACCTACTGGGCACGAGTCTAGCTGGATTTCCATGAAGAAGGCATTCTTAGAAAAATATTTCCCAGCCTCCAGAACTACAATCATTAGAAAAAGTATTTGTGGCATTCAGCAAGTGGTGGGGGAGACACTCTATGACTACTGGGAGAGAATCAACAAGCTTTGCTCCAGTTGCCCCCAGCATCAGATTAGTGAGCAGCTCCTTATCCAGTATTTTTATAAGGGATTATTGCAGATGGATAGGATCATGATAGATGCTGCAGTTGGAGGAGCCCTAGTAAACAAAATGCCAAATCAAGCTAGGGAGCTTATTTCGAACATGACAGAAAATTCTCAGCAATTTAGAAGCAGAGCATTATCTACTAGAGGAGTTAATGAAGTCCAGGTGGCTTCTAATGAACAAAGGGAGATTAAGAATGGATTGGTAGAGCTCACATCAGCGATTAAGAAAATGGGTCTTAATAATGTAAATCAAAATTCAACTCCTTCGGTACCTCCACAATCGAGCCAAGTGATGAGTGTATGTGGTATTTGCTTTAGCCAGGAACACAATTCAGATTCATGTCCCAACCTCCAGCAAGATGAGTCAATAGCAGTTTTAGTTAGGGGACAATTTCAAGCTAGGAATAACCCATACTCTTCTACTTATAACCCTAGTTGGAGGGATCATCCAAATCTGAGGTATGGAAATTCTTTTTACCAACAAAGCCCACAACAACAACAAATTCAGCAACCCCAACAAATTTTCCAGCAAGTTCAGCCACAACAACCGCAATCACAGCAGCTTAATCAGCAATTTCAGCCTCCAAATCAGCAATTCCAGCAAACATTTCAGCAGCCATTTCAAGGGATTCAACAAGGGTTCCAAGGGAATCTGAATTATTCACAGCAATATCAACTTCCACAGTAGCAAGTCCAACAACCACAGCAAAATTTCCAGCCTTGGAATCAAAGTTTTCAGCCACAAAATCAAGGATTTCAGCCCAATCAATTTCAGTCATCACCACAATTGGATTTAGGAGCTTCCATAAATGTGATGCCCAGGTCAGTATTCCAAATGCATGGTATAGGCCCTTTGCATCCTACTGGCGTGGTGATACAGCTAGCAGACCGGAGTCAGACCCACCCAGCTAGTATGATTGAAGATGTTTTGGTGAAGGTAAAGGAGGTGATATTTCCTGCTGATTTTTATATTTTAGATATGGAGGGAGATTATCTTGCACACCATTCTCCACTTATTTTAGGAAGACCATTTCTGAAGACTGCTAGAACGAAGATAGATGTTTATGCTGGTATGCTTTCAATGGAGATTGGAGATATGGTAGTTCAGTTTAGCATTTTTGATGCTATGAAGCACCCTAGAAAGGACTATTCTATTATGAGCGTAGACATTTTGGATGGATTGATTGATACAGATACAGAGGTTGAGAGGGTTTCACATGAATTTTCTGGAGGAGTTATTTCTGCAGAGGGGGCTGAGGATGTGTTTGCCACAGAGGCTGAGGATATTTCAGAGTTTATTTCGGATTCACTTTCAGTTGGTGAGGATATTCTATATGTAGGGAATTGCACAGAGCCCCAGGGATCACCCATTTCTATTGAGGTTTCAGAGGACTCAGAGCACAGGTATGGTAGTGTAGGGGATTGCAGAGAGTCCCAAGGATCACTCATACCTACTGAGCAGGGATAGATTGAGCTTAAACCATTACCAGGCCACTTGAAGTATGTATACTTAGGAGAGGAGCAGAATTTTCTAGTTATTATCGCACAACATTTGGGATCAGAGCAGGAGGAGAAATTATTACAAGTCCTGAGGCATTATAAGAAGGTAATTGGGCGGACTTTATCAGATTTATCTGGTATTAGCCCAACTATATGTATGCACAGGATATTCTTGGAAGAAAATATGAAACCCGTGAGGCAACCACAAAGAAGACTCAACCCACTCATTTTGGATGTTGTGAAGAAAGAGATGACTCGACTTCTACAGGCAGGTATCATTTACCCCATTTCTGACAGTCAGTGGGTTAGTCCCATTCACGTGGTGCCCAAGAAATCTGGGGTGACAGTGGTGGTAGATGAAAGCAATGAATTAGTACCGACCAGAGTTAAGCATTCATGGAGAGTATGCATTGATTACAGAAAGCTTAACAAGGTTACCAGGAAAGATCACTTCCCTTTACCCTTTATTGATCAGATGATTGAAAGACTGGCAGGGAAGTCACATTATTGTTTTTTAGATAGTTATTCAGGCTACTTTCAGATTTGTATAGATCTAGAGGACCAGGAGAAGACTACCTTCACTTGACCCTTTGGCACTTTTGCCTATAGACGGATGCCTTTTGGACTCTGCAACGCACCCGGTACATTTCAGAGATGCATGGTAAGTATATTTGGTGAGTTGTTAGAGCATTGTATGGAAGTATTCATGGATGATTTTTCAGTTTATGGCACATCTTTTGATTCATGTTTAGAAAATTTGTCTAGGGTTTTACACCGGTGCATTGAAACTAACCTTGTGCTTAATTTTGAAAAATGTCACTTCATGGTAGAGCATGTTAGTAATATGAGAGAAGTGTCCTAAGGCAATCGCCTTATGATTGTAATCATTTACTTTAATAAATGAATATTCACTATTTGAGTATACATGTTCGTGTATTTGATTGAGATCTTAAACTCATTTACTGAATGTTCGCAATACAATTCACAGCATGAGAGAATTTGTGATGAATTCACAACTAGTGATTATCTCTACATGTGCAATTGTGAAGTATTGAAATTGTCCCTAGTCGATGAATTGATAAATACGGACACTATCAATTCTGTTGAGACTAGCATGGGTTATTCTCTAATCAGCTGATTCTCACTGGCTGGTGACATTGGGATGTCCGGAGATAACATGAATGCTAGTTAAGGGAACTAGTTCATTGGAGTGACTGGCTGTAAAACTTCATATGGTAATCTACATATAGATATGTCAATGAAGTTCTTACTGCAGCTTAAGTGCGATGTTCCTTTGACTTGCGGTGTTCAAGTCATCTTGGTCATGAAGACTTATACTTTAACATGTTAAGCAAGCATCTCCAAGGAGGTGTGGACCCAGGATGATTGGGTATAAGCCGAAGTGCCCGAAGATGTTTGAACAACCTACAAAGGATTCACAACTCCTTGCGAGGAGATGTATACCCAAGGCCTATCGTCGGATTGTTACTCGAAGCCTCTGGCCAGAGCATCACATGTTCCGAGTATGAATCTCCAGAAACATGAGAGTAATTAGAATCCGTTGGACGAGAAAGACATTACTTGGGCTAGGTGTGATGTAGTCAGCCTAGTGGGGACTAACACAAATAGACCGTGTCCTGAACCAAGTGGGTATAAGATGGGGAAGGGAATGAGGCACGATTCATTAATGCTGCTGAAGGGTTTCAGAATAGTTTCTGAGGTCAACCGTTGATCTTTCGATTAATTGGGGATCATGATGTACTACTAGGTGCCACTAATGATCGTTCTATAATTGGTTAATTATAGGCGGCCAACATAAATTGAAAGCCTATTTAGTCACACGCACTATGAGTGATCTGAGGGATTTAAAACGAGTTGAAAATTGGATTTTCCGATCAAGAGAGATAAGTCGAATCTGAATTTTTCAGAGACGCATCGGAAGCATAAAATGGCTATGTCTTTTGAAGTCTTATTGGACGAATTAAATGAGTTTAATTCGTACGATTTCGGCTTGGGTTTGGCCGGCCAAAGAGGGTCCCCACCCTCTTTGTTTGGCCGGCCACAATAAAAGGGGAGAACCAAATTGTTTGGTTCAAATTTATAAAATAAATCGCGCGTGGTTTGTCTTATAAAATTATGGATAAAGAAATTTGTATAAAGAAATTTATATAAAGAAATTTATATAAAGAGATTTATTTTTCATGGAAATTAAAATAAACCTTGGATTGGTTTATTTTATTTTATAAAATTAATAAAGGATTGATTTACCATGATAAAGAAATTTATATAAAGAAATTTATATAAAAATTTTTTTTTCCATAATAAAAGGGGAGACATGGTTGTTTTTATTATAAATTAAGTTATAATAAAAACATGGCATAACGGAATAATTCATAGAAAAATTTATAAGATAAATTTCTTATGAAAATTTATTCCGTTAAAAGGAGACTTGGCGATTATGAGGCTACTATATATAGGTACCAAGGCAAGGCTTGGAAATTAATCCAAGAGATCAAGGATTCTTGCCTAGCCTCTCTCCCTCTTCTTCTCTCCCTCTCCCTCTTCTATTGCCGCCGGCCCTAGAGCCCTCCCCCTTTGCCGTGAGCTTCCACCACCAAGAAGAGGCCGAAGAAGAAGAAGAAGCGGGCGCGACTCCTTCCTTCCTCCCGGAATATTGATTCCGTTCTTCATTTGGTGGTTAGTTTTTCATCTCTCTCTTGGTATTCTTGTCGTGCCTTTGGAGAATCTAGTAGTTCTTATCGGCACGAAACTCGTGGCTTTGTGAAGTCATCCCGAAGAAAACTCGGCGTGGACGCGAATAGAGGCGGAGCTTCCAAGGGACGCTACGGTTGGATCTCGTCCCTTTCTATGAGTTACGCGAGGTATTAAATAAATTAGTTTACTTTCTACAAAATTTTAAATGTATGATCATGTCTCCACAACATAAGGTTGCATGCTAGATACGTGATTAAAATAATTTAAGAAATTATTTATGGTAAACCTTCCACTGCACATAATTAAATTTTAAAATTACGAACCCGTATCCATGTCAACATGCACCCAGTCCCAACAGAGCATGGTATTGTACTTGGGCATATAGTCTCTAGGAGAGGTATAGAGGTTGACCCTGCAAAAAAAAGTATTATTTCTTCCTTATCTTACCCCGTATGCCTCAAAAACCCTTGATGCCGCCCAAGAAAACTACACTACTACTGAGAAGGAGCTTCTTGCCATTGTTTTTGCTTTGAATCATTTTAGGTCTTACTTATTGTGCTCACATGTTATTATCTTTTCTGATCATGCAGCTCTGAAATACTTGTTGAAGAAGCCTGATGCAAAACCTAGACTGATCATATGGATGCTCCTGCTCCAAGAATTTGACCTGGAGATCAGAGACAGAAGTGGCAAGGAAAATCTAGATGCGGATCATTTAAGCAGAATTGAAGGAAAGGGATCTTCTGCCACCATTGATGATGATTTTAGAGATGAGCACCTTCTTGCAGTACATGGTGAGACACCTTGGTATGCAGACCTAGTTAATTTCTTAGTAGCACATGTTTTTCGTACACACTTTTCTAAGGCTCAAAAAGATAAATTTAAAAGCAATGTAAAATTTTATGTGTGGGATGATCCTTATCTATGGAAATTTTGTAATGATCAAATAATTAGGAGATGTGTACCAGATTATGAGTTTACTTCTATACTTACATTTTGTCATTCATCAGCTTGTGGGGGCATTTTGGACCCCAGAGAACTCCTAGGAAGGTGTTAGAGTGTGGATTATATTGGCCCACCTTATTTCATGATTCATATGTTTTTTATAAAAATTGTGATAGATGTCAGCGAACTGGAAACATAGCAGCAAGAAATGAAATGCCCCAAAACACTATGCTTTTCTGTGAGATTTTTGATGTATGGGGAATAGAATTTATGGGACCTTTTCCTGCATCTTATGGTTATCTGTATATTTTGCTTGCTGTGGATTATGTTTCAAAATGGGTGGAGGCCATTCCCTCCAAGACTGATGATTCTTCTCTTGTTTGTAGTTTTGTTAGGTCACACATTTTCTGCAGGTTTGGAATTCCAAGAGTCATAATTAGTGACCAAGGATCTCATTTTTGCAATAAACTCATGAAAGCCTTGCTAAATAAATATGGGGTTGTACATAAAATTTCTACATCCTATCACCCCCAAACAAATGGACAAGCTGAGATTTCAAACAGAGAGATCAAATCCATTTTGCAGAAGACTATTGGACCTACTAGAAAAGATTAGAGCAAGAGGTTAGATGATGCACTTTGGGCGTATAGAACTGCGTACAAGACCCCGATTGGCATGTCCCCTTACCATTTGGTCTATGGCAAAGCTTGTCATCTTCCCGTGGAAATAGAGCACAAAGCATATTGGGCAGTAAAGGCATGTAATTTCGATGCTACCGAAGGGGGAGAAGAGAGAAAATTGCAACTTCAAGAGTTTGAGGAGATTAGGCTAGAAGCATTCGAAAATTCAAGGATCTACAAAGAAAAGACCAAAAACTTCCATGACAAGCACATCTTAAAGAAGGACTTCCAAATTGGTGACAAGGTATTATTGTACAAGTCAAGACTCAAATTGATAAAAGGTAAGTTAAGGTCAAGGTGGGAAGGTCCATTTATTGTAACTAATATTTTTCCCTATGGTGTTGTGGAAATTCAAGATGTATCTAATTGTTTTATTTGGAAAGTCAATGGCCACCGGCTCAAAAGGTACTTTGAAGAATTAAAGGAGAGAGAGGTGGATGGTTTGGACATGAACGAGGCTATCTACCCAACTTAAGGGGAGTTCACTTTTCATAAACTTACATGTCATTGTATATATCATTTCCATATTCTAGAAGTAATTTTTTCTTTACAGAATGAGTTGTTGCTAATAAATTCTTAGGTAAGTAGGATGAATAAATAGACATTGTAAATACCATTTTATGTCTCTTGGCACTTTTTCTTAATGAATAGGAATAAATGTATCCCTCTAGGTTGTCTTCATGTCATTTTAGAGTCTCTTGAAAATAAATTAAATTTGGTTGTTAAAACTTAGGGTTTGAGCTCATGGATGAAATCTTGGATGCTTGAGTACTACTTGGCCATGGATTTTTGATTGAGGACTTGAGATGAATTAATTGTACCTAGTGAGGATTAGCCTTATTTTTGTGACACATACATGTGATTGTAGTCTAGAACATGCTTAGGTTCTTTCAATACCATATTTCTATGATTGGATCACATCTATAGAGGCCATTCAATTTGTTTTTCTTTCCATATCAATTCTTGGCAATAATCATGTTATTCTATTTTCCTTTCACAATCTTCTACTCTTAACCATACTTTTATAGGGACTTGTTTGTTTGGGGATGTTCTTTGTTGTTATTTTGCCCGAGACGGACAAAAGATCAAGTGTGGGGGATTTGGGTAGTGTTTTGAAATGAATTTGCATCAAGGAAGTACTTTATTTCGGGAAAAATAGACATTTGAGTTGAGCTTGGTGGCAAGAATAAGTGGGAATTCAGTTGTGAATTTGAATTGAAATGGTTCATTCATAGCAACACTTTTGTAAAGTCTTTGAAGTTGTACAAAGATGAAATTGATGGAGGAAATCTCTGCCAAAACAGAGGGAAAAAAAATTTCTGTGCAGATTAGAAATGAAGTGTAGTTGGACTGATTTGAGCTAGAAATTCTAAACTGCATTGCAAGGGCAGATGTGAATTCTGAAGCTGAAAAGCTAAGTTTGAAGTAAGTTGAAAATGCTGAAAAAAACCTGTAGGAAGCTGTTGTTGAATCTGCAAGAAAAAAAATCAGATTGGAATGTTTGGAAAGATTAAGATTGTGTTTCTATACAAGCAATTTGGTATCAACTTGGGATTAAAGCTGGTTTTCCGAGACTGTAAATCAAGATATTAAGTGTATAGATGTGTCAAAAAGTGTTGAGCACATCATGTTGATCAGAACAAAGAAAATTGTGGTTGATTTGCTGTCTTAGATCAGAACAGAGAAATGAAAAAAAAAAAGAAAAAAGCTTGCAGTGAAGCTAATTTCGAAATAGTTTGGGATCAAATAGGAAATTCAGTGAAGTGGATGCTATTTGTTGTGAGAAAGTGCAAGGTCTACCAGTAATGCCGTGAAGCTGGAAGCTGAAACAGAAAAAATTGATAGAGTGTGCCAACTTGAAAAGGATAGGGATCAAGAGTAAGTTGCAAGAGTTAGTTGGTGAAGGTTGTATGTGGAGCATCTAAGTCTTTAATTGTTGTTTGATGTTTCAAGTTCTCTGATACAAACTATCAGCCGAAATGATCCATTAGAGGATTTGAGATCAGAAAAAAAAAGAAAACAGTTTGAGAAAAAAAAAACAGAAAAAACAAACAAAAGAAACCAAGTGGCACACCATTGAAGTTTTGACACCATGCAATTAGTGAAGATAATCTCATCCAAATCGAAGATCTGTTCCCCCATCATTCTGATTTCACTAGAGAGAAAGACAGAAAGAGAAAAAAAATGATGAGAAAAGAGAAGGAAACAAATGTTGGCACGCAAGATGGACAATTGGTACAAAGTAATTAATGAGGTCTTTTCATCAAATTTTGGAAGGGCAAAGCCAAAGCTTCACTCTATCACATTTTTGACTTCACTATGAGGACTGACAAGAGGGCAAAGTGCATCAAAAATATCCTTAAGCATCCAAGTCTTCCACTTTATCAAATTTGCTATTTTCTTAGTTTTTACCTCATTTTTACCATTTCATATATCTTTCCTTTGTTTGATGAATTTCTGTAGATGTAGATCTGAATCATGAATAATAGTGGAGAGTAGATAACAAGCAAGCCTATGGTAGTACAAAAAGTATGTGTGTATGAGTGAGCTCCATTTTCATCATGTACTTAGAACTTAGAAAGAGAGCCACCAAAAACTTCTCTTGAAAGGTTAGAGAGTTAAATTCATCTCAATGAATCATGAAGGATGAAAAGTGATAAGTTGTTGATTTAAGGACAAGATACTAGTCCATTGAGCTTAGATTTTTGAGAATTGACAACCCTACGTAATTTCTTTTCAATTGCTTCTACTTATATTTGAGAAAAGCTAGGGGATACATCTTTAGTACTTTTCGCGAGACACCCTAGCTTAAGTGTGGGGGAGTTGATAAGTATCATTTTATTGATCATTTCAGATGCTAAAATCCGTGTTTGACCCATATTTTACTTGCGTAATTGTGGATTTACCCTAGGTTCTAGGATTTACATTCATTTTGGACCTAATTACAAATTTTGATATATTTGAATTGTTTTGTCACTAAATTGTTGATCTACTTTTGTAGGCTTGGAAGGATCATGGACCTAGGTCATGTTGGGTCAAAGTTGAGTCAAAAGTGGACTGGATCAAGTGATCAAGCGTCGACTAATATGGACAGTCCGATGGAAGAACAGTTAGATCTAGACCATCTGAGAACTTTTGATCAATCCGAGCTGGGATTAAGGCTAATCGAGTGATCAAATCAAGATCTGAAGGTTTCGTCCAAAACAGAAATCATCTAGCCGTCGGATCAAGCTAGAAAGAAGCTAGACCGTTCGTTCAAAGATCAAGGGGATCTGAACCATCCATTACAAATCTGGTAGATCCGAGCTACCCCTAAGATGATCCCGACCCTTGATCAAGATCTGGGAAGTTTAAGTCAAATCGGACGAAGATCAACCGTTGAATGAATGTTGGTTAATCTGAGTCGTCCACTGCTTAACTACTTAAACTGCAAACAGCTTCCGATCTCTCTGTCGCGTCTTCACCAGTTCGTAGCTGAGTTCTTCATTCTTCTTCACTAGTTCTTCGATTCGTTTGAGATTTTTTTCCATCTGAAGGCGTGGCCATCTCGATCACAACCTTGGAACACGATCTGGATCATTGGGAGAAGGTTTCCGTTGAGGTTCTAGCTCGGATTTGCACCGGAACAGAGTGGATTGAGGGTTTCATCCATTTCTGTGATCTGATTGATTCAATCGTGATCGCGTGCCGTTTCTTCCATTGGAGCATACTGGGGGGTCCACTGGTATTCTTTGATCATCACCAAATCATCACCACACCTCGACATCGCGAGATCGAGGAGATCGGATTGGTTTCCCCAGCTGAGTGCAATCTGTGAGCAGGGTCGAAATTGAAGTTGTTTTCCCATTGATTTGCGGAGCTAAAGGGGTTCTTGGCTTGCTCTTGTGTGATGGCAAGGAGATTATGAGACAAGGGAATGATCGAGGCTTAGTTTGTTAATACATTTCTTTTGTTTTAGCTGTAATTTCAATTCTGCATTTATTTCTGTTTCTGTCTCGTATCAACAGCTATTAAATTCCTTTTCTGAATTGTTTCTACCTTCAATTAGGTTTTAATTTTGCAAGTAGTTAACTAGGAAGCTTGTCTAGTGAACAATTGATTTCAATTCCAGTCTATTCCACAATTTAGTCTTTGTGTATCAGAATTTTAGCTGCGTATCAGTTCTTGTTCTTATTTTTAGTTACAGTCCTGTCTTCGTATCAGATACTCAAGTTCATTTTCTTGAATTGTTTCAACCTTATGTAGGTTTCATTCTGCAAGGTAATCAGCTAGAGAGTTTGTTTAGTGATTAATAGTTTTCAATTTCAACTTAATTCTGGTTTAGTGCTTGCATATCAGTTCTATAGCTGAGTATTAGCCATTTCTCTTGCACATCAACTCTGCTCCTGAGTTTCTTAATTGTGTGTTAGTGGAAATTAATTCTTCTACATTTTTCCACAAGTATTAGATTTTTGCTCTTGAAATTAAGTCAGCTTATTTGATTTGCATTTAGTCACAGTTCATTTCTGCAGTTGGGTTCTATTTCCTGAGTTCTATTTCTTCATTTCTAAATTCATACTCCATTCAGTTGCATTTGCGTTTGGTAATTTCATTTCTGCAATTCCAAGTTCATCACTTCTGAATAGTAGATTTGAAAACTTGTTTTTCAGTTGCCTTATCTGATATTGCATAAAACTTGTTACTGAATTACATACCTGCATATATAATCTGCCTTCCTACATCCCATGTTTGCTTTAGGTTTGTCCTTGATTGATTAGTAGCTAGCTTTTGAATTCCTCTAGCTCATGCATAGCACTTCACTTAGGGCCTTACATTTCCAGCTGAATTGTTTAGTTTATCACTGAAATGTCAGTTTACAAAGTCTGCATTCATCAGTAGTTTTTGGCACATAAGTATCTCCCTTGTGTATCAAGCTAGGGCTACGGAATTGATTTGTGTCAAGTCAAATGAAATTCTAGTGTGCTTAGATGCTTGAATCAGTTAGAGTTGTAATCGGTTATCCTAAATTTTCTCTGCATTTGTTTGCCCCAAATGTTGAACTAGCTTGGGTTGTGTTTGATTGAAGATTAATCACTGAATTTTGCAGCTTGCATTGGTTTAATGTTTACCTGCTTCCAAAAGATATTAGCAATGCTTTTATTCATCTGCTTAGCATTTGGATTGATTAGTTGCATTGGTAGATTAAGTTTCCCATTAGTTGAATTCATTGGTTGCACTTATATCATTAATTCATTTAGTTAAGTTCCTTGCTTTTCATTGTTTTTTTTGTTCATTTCTAATTGAAAACCAAACCTTGATTTTATTTGAAACCCATAAATATCAACGACACATAAACTCGAGCTCGAATCAAGCAACATCAACTAGCCCTAGGTAAAATACGACATGTGGCCCCTTTACTACAATTTTATCTTTGTTAGCAAAAAGCGTTTTCAGCTTTACAAATATCTAAATTTGAGACCCACATTCGTGACATCTCTTTTGGGTCCATCAAGGTGCTGCCCGATTTTCGAGCGAGCCCGGGCCTCTGGGGGCGTGACAACAAGTCCATATTTTTTTAAATAATATTAAATATACTTTTGTACGTTTAAGGGTATGTTTACTTTGAATAATGTGAAGGAAAAAAATTGTAGGGGATGGAAAAAGAAAGGAACAGGAAAAATAAAAGGTTTAAAAGAAAAAGAAAATAGACGAGAAAAGAATCAAGCAAGGAAAAAATAAAAAAATGTAGGAGGATCAATGTAACGACCCGGAAAATTCCCTTAATATTTTATGAAAATATTGAGCATATTTAAATAATTTTCCGAAGGACCTAGAGGTATTAATACCAACTTTGGCCTAGAAAACCCATGTTTTCTCATTTAAATTGAGAAAACTCAGTACTAATGGGTCTTATATGGGCTTTTTAGTACCATAACCTATAGGGGGATTTTAGGTAGAGATTAGTATAAATATAAGTAGAATTTAATTAGACATATTAGCATGATTATGGGTAAGTCTTAGCTTAATTTTCCTATGTAAATGGAGACATTAGGTATTAATGGGCCTTAAATGGGTCCCAAACATAGGTCTTAATTAGGTAAAAATTAATATAAATATAAAAGGATTTTATTTAGGAATATTAGCATAATTATGGGTGATTTTAGGAGAATTTTCGAAATAAAGGGGAATTTTTGAAAATAAGAAAAAGGATTTAAATAAAATAAAAATAAAGGTGCATGGGCCAAGGATTGAACCTTGGACCTCTTGTACAACCATGAATGCTTTAACCAACTCACCTAGCAAGGAATTCTTATTAGGAAATGAAGTGGATGGTGGTTAAGGAGTAGAAGAAGATGAAGGGCCATGGAGAGACTTTTCATTTACCTCCTTAATGGGTGATAAATAGGGGGGTTTGGGAGTTACTTCTTCTTCTCATTCCTTGCATTTTCGAAACTCATTCTCCCCTCATCCTAGCCGAACACCCAAGGAAAGGTTCTCCCTTGGAAAATCTCCACAAGGGGTCTTATCTCCAAGGTCTAAGAGTTTTTCAAGGATACAAGGACAAGGGTGTGCAAGGGTCCAAAGATCTTACCATTTCCTCCTCTTTTAAGGTTCGAAAAATCAAGAGAATCTAAGGTAAGACTCCCTCACCTGTGGTATAATAGTTCCCTATGATTTCCATGATTTTTTAGCATGATATATGGGTTAGTTTTTGGATTTGATGTTGAAAGCTAAGGGGCAAAAACCAAGGTCCCTATGTTTATGGGTTTTGGCCACCATGATTTAAATGTCTATAAATATGTTAAAAATCTTTATAATGTTATTTAAAGTTCCCTTATGATGTGTAGAGGTTAAGTATAATTTTTGGGTAATTTTTTTGGAGTACCCTAGGACACTCTAGGGTTTCGGCCAACATGAAAGGGACAAAAACCAAGGTCCCTATGTTTATGGGTTTCGGCCACCATGATTTAAATGTCTATAAATATGTTAAAAATCTTTATAATGTTATTTAATGTTCCCTTATGATGTGTAGAGGTTAAGTATAATTTTTGGGAATTTTTGGAGTACCCTAGGACACTCTAGGGTTTCGGCCAACATGAAAGGAACAAAACCAAAAACCCTAAGCTTGAGGGTTTCGGCCACCATGATTTATGTGTCTATAACTATGCTAAAAACCTTAATAATGTTGTTTAAATGTTCTCTGATGATGTTAGAGATTAAATACAATTTTTAAGAATTTTTGGGGTACCCTAGAGACCCTATATGTTTCGGCCAACCTCAAGGACCCAAGGATTAGGGTGAGTTCTAAACTTCAAGTATACATTTGATATGTTGTCATGATATAAGGGTGATGGAGGGTGATTTTGTAAATTTCCACACGGTCTAGAGACTCTATAAGTTTCGGCCAAGAAGGAATAATAAGGAAAAAGTTATGATTTATTTCAAATAAGGGCTTCAGTGGCTCTATGGTAAAATGTGATTAGTGCCTTATGATTGATTGGGGATTTTAATGGAATTTTTCCATACCCCCATGGGCCTTATGGATTTCGGCCAAGGCAGGTATCTAGGGTTTGGGATGGAGTTAGGACCCAAAGAATGATGGTTTATGCTCATTATAAAGTATACGTGAAGGTTCAAGCATGTGATGGAAATTAAGTTACCCATAACCCTAACCTTAGGCACCATACTTTATGTTTGTATGTTATGATAAGAATGATGCCATGATAAGTATCTTATGTTTATGTTCATGATAAGAATAATGCCATGATAAGTATGTTACGTTTATGTTCATGATAAGAATGATGTCACGACAAGTATGTTATGTCTATGTTCATGATAAGAAGGATGCCATGATAAATATGTTATGATCATGTTCATGATAAGAATGATGCCATGATAAGTATGCTATGAATGTCTTATGAATGATGAAGCATGCAAAGTATTTTACTTTATGAATGAGCTTGTACCGGCCCCAAGTATGGGTCCAAGGGATGGGCACCTTAAGAACGCCCCGGTTCTGGACTACCGGAGCTGTCCACGGTTCTGGCACTACCGGAGCTGTGCAACAGGGATGGGCTCCTTAAGAATGCCTCGGTTCGGGGACTACCGACTATGCTGTCCTTACCCTAGTAGGTCGGGGCTCGCTACCTTGGACTTACTAGGGATGCGCGCTATGATGTATGTATGTGGTACAAGCCGGGGACCCCAAATGTTATGATGATTATGTTTAAGCATTTTAAAAGTATGATTTTAAAAGTTAAGCATCCCTATGTATATGCATTCCACCCATGCATTCATACATGTTATGCATTATGTTATGATAATGATGTGTTATGCTTATGCTCCATGTTAAAAGATATGTATGAGAATGAATGATCCATGTTATGATTATGGTAAGAAGATGCTCTTATGATATGCTAGAATGTATGCCTATGTTTATGCCATATAGGTTGGTTTATATCTTATGTTTATATTTATGCCATGTCTCATGCCATGCTAGGAATGTTTGTTAAGTTATGCTATGCCGTGTATCATGCCATGCTTAGAATGTTTACGATGTCTATGCTTGATATGCTAGAAAGTATGCCTATGGTTGATTTACATCTTATGCTTATGTTCATGTCATGTATGATGTCATGCTTAGAATGTTTAATTATGTTTATGCCTATGTTTATACTTTATGCCATGATAAGAATGTTTAATTAGATTTATGCCTATGTTTATGCTTTATACTATGATAGCAATGTTTATGATGCTTATGTTCCATATGATTATGAATGAATGACGAATGATTTTAGTGAGTAGGAAAGAGTCTTACTAAGTCTGTGTGCTTATAGTCTTTTTCCTTATACCGCAGATCATGCAAGGGGACCATGAGGAAGCAGCAGGAGGGCAAGATTATATGTGTGTGATAGTGACTTGGCCCATGAAATCAAACGTTTGCCGTTATGCTAAGAACTTTACTTTTGTTAAGTATATGCTCGATTAGTGACTTATGGAAACTTATGATATGATGTTATGCATGATATGAAATGAACCTCATGATATGATGTTAAGCTTGTTATGACATGATGTTTAAGTATGAAGTCTATTTGTCTAGTCGCCATGTCACTATGTTAGAAATGGTAGTAGGGGCATGTAAAGTTTAAGTTATTCCGCTGCAGTATGATGTTACATGCCTTAAGTATGTTAGTGTAACGCCGCTTTAGGAAAAAAAAAAGCGGGCGTTACAAGTTGGTATCAGAGCGGTTACCATCTCACTACACACACATCAAGCCCTCTCCTGCAGCTTCCAAGTAAGTACCTTTTTACATATCTGATAGTATTAAGATGCTGTATGATCTTAAGATATGCATGCATGAACGGTATTAAGATATGCAAGTATGAACGGTATTTATGATGAAAAGTATGTTACGATAGGTAACGACGAATGATGCTTTATCTTATTTTAGGAATTAAATACTTAGAATAATAGTAGGGATAGAAGAAAGCGATTTCGTGTGTCTTTCTTTGTATATATTTGCGAATTGAAAAAGGAATGGTTTTGTACTGGCTGGGTCGGTTTGGTACTAACTATGTCATTGTTTTCAATTCCAGATGTTGCATGAGAATTTCACTGAGAGGTGCCGGGAGCTGATGGAGCGGATAGCGGAAGTGGGGTACAGTCCGACCCTTGGAGTTCAAGGCAACATAGGGTTTTTGGATCGGTTATTCTGGAAACTGGAGCGGGAAGGGTTCCCAGTCATGGTGTTAGTAGGAGCCCTAGAGCCAATCATGTGATGGTTGTTGTATGGACTCATTGTATCATATTTCATATATATATATAAAGGCATTTGATTATGGTTATTATACTTACTTGTATTGGTGCCAAATAACTAAGTGTAATAACGTCCTTGGTAGTAGGTTCATATTTATATCAATCGATTGGTTGAATCGATAGTGAGATGATATAGAGAACACTACTCTTAATTATTCCTAGTCAAGTATTAACATTCAGGGACAATGTTAATGCATAGAGACTAGCATGTAGGTCAACACGATGACTTGATCTCACAAGTCATGGATATGAGATATCAAGTTGACACATGAGTATGCATTAGAGAATGTATACTGAATGACCCACCATGAGAAAGTATCATGGATCGTTATATGAGTGTCATATACTTTCTCATGTGACTATTAGTATGACTATTAGTCCTTAGACCTGAAGTCACTATAGTTCCCTACATAAGGAGTTATGTACTTTGGTTTCGTCAAACGTCACCCGTAACTGGGTGGACTATAAAGGCGATTACTGGGTATGTAACAAATTATGCGGAGGGATGTGAGTGATGTAGATGGGATCTATCCCTCCTATATGACGGGAGAGATATCATAGTCTTGATAGAGTGAGATCACTAAGTGCATGGTCATGCCCAAATAAGGCAATATGAGATATTGAGCTTATTTGATTATAGTGAGTCTACTTGGAGTTCAAGACACATAGATTGATTGGAGGATGACACGGTCTATGCTTCATAGAAGATCAATCTAGATATCGACGATAGAAGGACATTGTCACATATTATGAAAGTCATAATTAGTAGTCACATTGGTGATGTTGGATCTCAACATTCTTATAACTTGGGTAGCAATGATGTGTTGCTAGATACCGCTCATTGCTTATGTTTCTAAGAGGTTAGAAGCATTGCCAACGTTACAAGAACCTATAGGGTCACACACAAAGAACAAATAGATGGAGAAAAAATGAAGTCAAGTTTGACTTGGCTAAATATGGAAAGTCCATAAAAGGCAAGTTTGACTTGACCCAAATCCACCTCAAGTTAGACTTGACTTAATGCCACATCATGGTGATGAATTGGCATGGAGCCAACCATTGATGATGCTCCATATCATCAAGAGCATTAAGTGTGGATGTCACCTCATCAAGGAAGATTAATGGTCAAGTTTGACTTGACCAAAAGGCCACCTCACCTTGACTTGACCAAGTGATGACTTGGCTTGGTATTTGACCAATGATGATTCTCCACATCATCTCCAAAGGTTGTAACCCCCCATTTGAATTTGAATTCAAATTGAAAAGGGGTTTATGGCCGGCCACTTAATGGCCATTATGTGGCCGGCCACAATAATAGAATGTCATTAATTGGCCGGCCATAATGAGAGAACAAAACCAAGTTTTGGTTCTATTTTTCCATATAGTGTGTCTTCTCTTCTTCCTCCTCCAAGTGTTGGAACTCTTCTTCTTCTTCTCCTCTTGGCCGAACCCTTGAAAGGTGCTAGCACACCTAAAGGGTTTCCTCCATCCACTTTGTTCGCGTGGATACTTCTAGAGGGACGACACTTGACGTCCTAGAGATCCGACATCCAAAAGGAGCGAGCGGGATTAAGCAGGGCAAGCACCAAAGGTAAAATGGTTTATCCCTCTTTAGATCTAGGAGTAGATCGAGTTTTGAGCATGAAATGAATACGTGAATTTTTGTGTCGGAATTTTTCTTCACACGAGATCCATGGCTTTGGGTTCTCGGGGTTTCCGCGACGCGAAAAGGCGATTTTCGCGGCCCGAAAAACCCAACACATGGATGATCATAGGATTGGAGCTTTGCTTCGTTCATTGCCCAATCGGGCGAGGGAGGTTACTCATCAGATCTGGGGGCAACACGAATGTCGTATCTCATATACGGAGTTGTGTAGGAAGCTTCTACGCCAAGAGTTTCCGGAAGATCTGGGGGACTCGGAGGAGGAGCCCGAGATGTACGAGGAGGATCCTGAGCTGCTAGAGGAGGATCCTGAGATGTACGAGGAGGATCCTGAGCCGCTAGAGGAGGATCCTGAGATGTACGAGGAGGATCCCGAGCCATTCGAGGAGGACCCCGAGATGCTAGAGATGTTTGAGGAAGACCCGATGAGCGAGGACGATCTCGAGGTGTTTGAGGAAGACCCCGAGGAGCTCGAGATGTATGAGGAAGACCCCTGGATGTTCGGGGAAGACCCTGGAGTGGCTGAGGAGGTTCCCGAGATGGAGGAAGAGGATCCGATGGAGACGGTGGAAGATCTTGAGGCAGGCCCAGGAGAGATGAACGAAGGAGTAGCGATGACTGCCATGATGTTCTTTGTTATGGGTGTGATGGCAGCCCATCTATTTCATTAAGTTTGGTTAGGTTGTGAACCAATAAGTTAATACTAATACTAGTTGTCGAGTGTGTATTTCAATCTTATGCCCATGAACCTGATATTAACAATAAAGTGTCAATCGTATCACACAATTGTCTCAAATTATATGAGGCAAATGATGATAATATGAGAGCATGCACTAATATAAGATTATTATCAATATAACTCATGGCTCATGTAGTGAACTAATATATCGGAGGTATACTACTATGGTTTACCCATAATTATAATAACATATAAGTATGATATATGCATATAATTACAGCATAGAGCGATTAAGGATACTAGCTCAATGATATGTTAAGAAAGTAATCAGACTTCATGAAGTTCCCAAGACCATCATCTCAGATAGGGATGGTCGTTTTACTTCACATTTTTGGGAATGTGTTCAGAAGTCTCTCGGCACTAAATTACGATTTAGCACCGCCTTTCACCCGCAGACTGACGGGCAAACTGAGCGGGTAAATCAAGTGCTAGAAGATATGTTGAGAGCTTGTGCCCTGGATTTCAAGGGAAGTTGGTGTCGATATCTATGCTTGGCGGAATTTGCTTTCAATAATAGCTACCAAGCTACAATCGGAATGGCACCTTATGAAGCCTTGTATGGGAGGAGATGTAGGTCTCCGATATGTTGGTACGAGGGTGGTGAAAAGAAAGAGATGGGGCTCACAACGGATGTTATTGACAGCGCCACCCGAGCTATACAGAATATTCGACAACGGATAGAAACTGCTCAGAGCCGGCAGAAGAGTTATGCCGATGTCTGGCGTAGACCACTGGAATTTAATGTTGGAGATTTGGTGTTTCTCAAAGTGGCCCCTATGAAGGGGGTGACCAGATTTGGGAAGAAAGGGAAACTAAGTCCGCGCTATGTGGGGCCGTACCTGATTCTGAAGAGAGTCGGTAAAGTGGCATATGAATTAGAGCTGCCTCCAGAGATGTCAGCCATCCATAACGTATTCCACGTATCCCTGCTTAAAAAGTGTATCCCGAATATGGACCAAGTGATCGAGCCGCAGACAGTACAAGTACAAGAGGACCTAAGTTATGAGAGCAGACCCATCCAGATTTTGGATAGGGAGGTCAAGAAGCTGAGGAATAAGGAGGTACCTCTAGTCAAGATCTTATGGCAAAGCCAGCAGTTCGAGGAAGCTACCTGGGAACGCAAGGACGAAATGAGGCGCAAGTACCCGGAGTTATTCTAAATTCGAGGACGAACTTTCACGAGGTATGGGGGATTGTAATGACCCGGAAAATTCTCTTAATATTTTATGAAAATATTGAGCATATTTAAATAATTTTCCGAAGGACCTAGAGGTATTAATACCAACTTTGGCCTAGAAAACCCATGTTTTCTCATTTAAATTGAGAAAACTCAGCACTAATGGGTCTTATATGGGCTTTTTAGTACCATAACTATAGGGGGATTTTAGGTAGAGATTAGTATAAATATAAGTAGAATTTAATTAGACATATTAGCATGATTATGGGTAAGTCTTAGCTTAATTTTCCTATGTAAATGGAGACATTAGGTATTAATGGGCCTTAAATGGGTCCCAAAAATAGGTCTTAATTAGGTAAAAATTAATATAAATATAAAAGGATTTTATTTAGGAATATTAGCATAATTATGGGTGATTTTAGGAGAATTTTCGAAATAAAGGGGAATTTTTGAAAATAAGAAAAAGGATTTAAATAAAATAAAAATAAAATAAAAATAAAGGTGCATGGGCCAAGGTTTGAACCTTGGACCTCTTGTACAACCATGAATGCTTTAACCAACTCACCCAGCAAGGAATTCTTATGAGGAAATGAAGTGGATGGTGGTTAAGGAGTAGAAGAAGATGAAGGGTCATGGAGAGACTTTTCATTTACCTCTTTAATGGGTGATAAATAGGGGGGTTTGGGAGTTACTTCTTCTTCTCATTCCTTGCATTTTCGAAACTCATTCTCCCCTCATCCTAGCCGAACACCCAAGGAAAGGTTCTCCCTTGGAAAAGCTCCACAAGGGGTCTTATCTCCAAGGTCTATGAGTTTTTCAAGGATACAAGGACAAGGGTGTGCAAGGGTCCAAAGATCTTAACATTTCCTCCTCTTTCAAGGTTCAAAAAATCAAGAGAATCTAAGGTAACACTCCCTCACCTGTGGTATAATAGTTCCCTATGATTTCCATGATTTTTTAGAATGATATATGGGTTAGTTTTTGGATTTGATGTTGAAAGGGGCAAAAACCAAGGTCCCTATGTTTATGGGTTTCGGCCACCATGATTTAAATGTCTATAAATATGTTAAAAATCTTTATAATGTTATTTAATGTTCCCTTATGATGTGTAGAGGTTAAGTATAATTTTTGGGTAATTTTTTTGGAGTACCCTAGGACACTCTAGGGTTTCGGCCAACATGAAAGGGACAAAAACCAAGGTCCCTATGTTTATGGGTTTCGGCCACCATGATTTAAATGTCTATAAATATGTTAAAAATCTTTATAATGTTATTTGATGTTCCCTTATGATGTGTAGAGGTTAAGTATAATTTTTGGGAATTTTTGGAGTACCCTAGGACACTCTAGGGTTTCGGCCAACATGAAAGGAACAAAACCAAGAACCCTAAGCTTGAGGGTTTCGGCCACCATGATTTATGTGTCTATAACTATGCTAAAAACCTTGATAATGTTGTTTAAATGTTCTCTGATGATGTTAGAGATTAAATACAATTTTTGAGAATTTTTGGGGTACCCTAGAGACCCTATATGTTTCGGCCAACCTCAAGGACCCAAGGATTAGGGTGAGTTTAAACTTCAAGTATACATTTGATATGTTGTCATGATATAAGGGTGATGGAGGGTGATTATGTAAATTTCCACACGGTCTAGAGACTCTATAAGTTTCGGCCAAGAAGGAATAATAAGGAAAAAGTTATGATTTATTTCAAGTAAGGGCTTCAGTGGCTCTATGGCAAAATGTGATTAGTGTCTTATGATTGATTGGGGATTTTAATGGAATTTTTCCATACCCCCATTGGCCTTATGGATTTCGGCCAAGGCAGGTATCTAGGGTTTGGGATGGAGTTAGGACCCAAAGAATGATGGTTTATGCTCATTATAAAGTATACGTGAAGGTTCAAGCATGTGATGGAAATTAAGTTACCCATAACCCTAACCTTAAGCACCATACTTTATGTTTGTATGTTATGATAAGAATGATGCCATGATAAGTATTTTATGTTTATGTTCATGATAAGAATAATGTCATGATAAGTATGTTACGTTTATGTTCATGATAAGAATGATGTCACGACAAGTATGTTATGTCTATGTTCATGATAAGAAGGATGTCATGATAAATATGTTATGATCATGTTCATGATAAGAATGATGCCATGATAAGTATGCTATGAATGTCTTATGAATGATGAAGCATGCAAAGTATTTTACTTTATGAATGGGCTTGTACCGGACCCAAGTATGGGTCCAAGGGATGGGCACCTTAAGAACGCCCCGGTTCTGGACTACCGGAGCTGTCCACGGTTCTGGCACTACCGGAGCTGTGCAGCAGGGATGGGCTCCTTGAGAACGCCTCGGTTCGGGGACTACCGACTATGCTGTCCTTACCCTAGTAGGTCGGGGCTCGCTACCTCGGACTTACTAGGGATGCGCGCTATGATGTATGTATGTGGTACAAGCCGGGGACCCCAAATGTTATGATGATTATGTTTAAGCATTTTAAAAGTATGATTTTAAAAGTTAAGCATCCCTATGTATATGCATTCCACCCATGCATTCATACATGTTATGCATTATGTTATGATAATGATGTGTTATGCTTATGCTCCATGTTAAAAGATATGTATGAGAATGAATGATCCATGTTATGATTATGGTAAGAAGATGCTCTTATGATATGCTAGAATGTATGCCTATGTTTATGCCATATAAGTTGGTTTATATCTTATGTTTATATTTATGCCATGTCTCATGCCATGCTAGGAAAGTTTGTTAAGTTATGCTATGCCGTGTATCATGCCATGCTTAGAATGTTTACGATGTCTATGCTTGATATGCTAGAAAGTATGCCTATGGTTGATTTACATCTTATGCTTATGTTCATGCCATGTATGATGCCATGCTTAGAATGTTTAATTATGTTTATGCCTATGTTTATACTTTATGCCATGATAAGAATGTTTAATTAGATTTATGCCTATGTTTATGCTTTATGCTATGATAGAAATGTTTATGATGCTTATGTTCCATATGATTATGAATGAATGACGAATGATTTTAGTGAGTAGGAAAGAGTCTTACTAAGCCTGTGTGCTTATAGTCTTTTTCCTTATACCGCAGATCATGCAAGGGGACCATGAGGAAGCAGCAGGAGGGCAAGATTATATGTGTGTGATAGTGACTTGGCCCATGAAATCAAACGTTTGCCGTTATGCTAAGAACTTTACTTTTGTTAAGTATATGCTCGATTAGTGACTTATGGAAACTTATGATATGATGTTATGAATGATATGAAATGAACCTCATGATATGATGTTAAGCTTGTTATGACATGATGTTTAAGTATGAAGTCTATATGTCTAGTGTCAATGTCACTATGTTAGAAATGGTAGTAGGGGCATGTAAAGTTTAAGTTATTCCGCTGCAGTATGATGTTACATGCCTTAAGTATGTTAGCGTAACGCCGCTTTAGGAAAAAAAAAACGGGCGTTACAATCAAACAGCGGCGACATCACGCTCGCGGCACCGTCATCAACCTCTCACTCACTACGCCACCGCGACCTCTCGGTCGTGGCACTGTCATCAACCTCTTGGTTACTGTACCGCCGCCGACCTTGCCCCCGAAAGGCCGCAGGCTCTGGCCACATCCCGCTCATGTTGCTACAAGCAGTGGCGATCTCGCTCTCACGACACCGCAGGTTAGGCCACATCCTGCTCATGAGGCTATAGGCCGCTACGACCTCTCGTTTGTGGCACCATCAGTCGTAGCCACAAAAGGCAACCTCACACTTGTCGTGCCATTGGCTGTAGCTACGCGAGGTGGCATCCTCGAGCAGGGTCGTTGGTCGTTAGGTCACCTCCTCGCTCCTTGCTCCTCGCATAGGGCTGCCCTGTCACGCATCAAGGGTATACTTGTTGACAATATTAGGATGTATACTAAAAACCTAGCTTTTGTATGAACATATATATTTTGGAATGAGAATCACATAATCATTGTTTGCATTTTATATTTATTATATATATGTATATTGTCTAATACTTTACATTGTAGATAATACGGTGTGTGGTATCACACAGTAGATCATGTTATCAGTCTCTTGTAGAGTATAAGTAGTGGCTCACAACCGAGATGATTTTGGACAAACCATTGGCATGGTTGTAGTGTAATTTGGTATTGGTCTATCTTGATCATAGAATTACACTAGTACACTTTGTGTATATTGAGCAGGACCGACTTAGAGGTGATTCTGTAACACCCCAAAATTTCATTATTATGAAATATTTCCCATATGAAATATTATGAAATTTTATGATGGGCTTGGCTTAATGGGCTTGGATGTGGGTTAGTGCAAAATGAAATAAAAAGAAGATGTAGAAAGGAGGAAGCAGAGATTGAACCTTGAACCTCCTAGTGGCACTAACAATGTCTTAACCATTGTACCAAGCCATGTTTCTTGTTGAGAGAATAAGAAACATGCTTGTTAAAGCTAGGGAAGTGAAGAGACATGTCTCTTCATGAGAAGAGTATAAATAAGAGAGGGAGAAAGAAGTTACACTTCTTCTTATTCTTCCCCACTTCAATTTTCGAAAAACCAAGAGCCCTCTTCTCCCTTTTCAAGTTCGAAATTTCACCCTAGGGTTCTAACCCTAGGGAATTTGGAAGGAAGAAGATCCCATCCAAGGATCTTTCCCTCTACAAGGGCCAAAGGTTCTAGTGAAGTGCTAGTAAGGAAACTCTCACTCTAACTTCAACCAAGGGTACCCTAAGGGAAATTCAAGCGAAAGGATGTAAGTATCCCCTCGCCTGCAGTGTAATAGTTGTGTGTGATTCTTTTGCTTTTGTGGTTTTCAAAAATTGAGGGTTTTCCCCTTTGTAAGTTTCGGCCACCCCTTAAGGGGAGGCCTTGATTACTCCTTAATACAAGAGAAGATCCCTTGAAACTTAGGGTATATATGTAAGTGGATTTCCTTCATGATGTTATGAACAAAAACTAGGGTTTTCACCCTTTGTAAGTTTCGGCCAAGGTAAGGGATTTAGGGGTTTAAGAGTTGAATTTCTCTAGGATGTATTTTATGTTTAGTGTAATATAGGATGGTGTAGACAAGGTGTTTGTATAAATGTTTGGTTACAAAAATCCAACTTTTCCCCTACCCTACAAGTTTCGACCAACCCTAGTGGGATTAGGGTTTAGGGCTGCATATTTATCCTATGATGAAATCTATGATTAATAAGTGATATGATGTGTATGTGAATCTATGATTAATAAGTGATATGATATGTATGTGAGATGTTGTGTAAATGCTTGTATGAAGGTTGTTTTTAAAAAAAAACCCTAATGACCCTACCCTACACATTCGGCCAACACCCTAGAGTTAGGGTTTGCGAAGGTTAAAATACCTATAGGATATGCTTATGTTTGGGGATAATTATACGTATATGCATGTGATGCTTAAATGGAAGGTTTGATTTGAAAACTAAGTTTTCCCCTAGCATGATTTTCGGCCAAGGGATGATATATTAGGTTTGTGAAAGTTGATTACCCCATGATGTATGCTATGCTTAGTATGATACATGATGTATGTATATATGATGTTTGTATGGGATGTTTGATGTCAAAAACCTAAGCTACCTTACCCTTGACTTTCGGCCAAGCCCTAGATTTAGGGTTAAGAAGGAACTCAATTAACTCATGAAGCATGCTACCACTTCCTATGACATGAATATGATTTATGTGACCAATCTTGTCATCTATATAAGTATGTTAAGTGGTTGAATTATGATGTATATATGAGCATGTCTTATAGCCCATGGGGCACCGTTATGAATTGCATGTGATGTGTATGATAAAATGCTTGAAAGGATACTCCACTAAGTATGGGATCAAGAGCACCCCTTATGTTGTCTGGTGTGTCCCTACGGGATAAGAAACACCCTTGAAGAGTGGTGTGTCCCTTAAGAAGTGAATCTGGAGTACTCCTTAGCATATATGTAAAGACATGATAAGTATTTTACTTTGGAAGTTGTGTACCCGACTCGTAATGGGGTCGTTAAACAAATCCGGGGTGCAAGTTAACGTAATGTCATGGCTCCGGTAGGACGTAAGGGTCCTGCTCTAATTGGTTGGTGGCTCGCTACCCCAATCCATTAGGGAACGTGCATTATGTGGTACACAACTAGGCCCTACATGATATGGATGTATTTTTAAGTAATACCTTTATGGAATTGTTTTGAAAACATTCTTTGAAAACGTTTATTATATGTGAAGGGTATGCTTAAGATACTTTATGCTGCATGCTTAGAAACTTTGATGTATAGTATGCTATATTGAACTCATGTTTATGATTTATTATGTGTACATGTTGTATGCTTTCATATGGATTTTGCGAGTAGGACAGGATCCTTACTAAGCTTTTGTGCTTACTAGTTATGTGTTGTCTTATGCTGCAGATAAAGGTAAGGAACACATGAACTAAAGGAAGAGGCAGGAGGGCTGAAGATGTGTGGGGTGGTGGCTCGGGAAAGAAAGATTTCTACATATCTACTTTATTATGCTTTTGTTAATGACTCCTTGATGATGAATGTTAGTGATTACCCTTATACTTGATTAGGTTTGATTTGGTTGTGAGTCGAATTACTGGTGAACTTATCATGTTATAAAATAACTTTGATAGTTTTAAACAAGCATGCTTAGTCCTTGAACTTTTGTTCTTTTGTTAAGTTAAAATAAAAAAAAATTAATTATATGAATGAGTAGTACATAACCCCGCCCCGAGAGTAGATATAAGGGCGGGCGTTACAGGTTGGTATCAGAGCAAGGTTTCCCCTCCACCACACACACATCAAGCTTCATCCTGCCGCTTCCAAGTAAGAGATCCTAACCTCGCCTTATTTTATTTCATGTACAGTAATGACATATAGAGATGATTTATGCTTGTATAACAAGAGAAAGTAGCGTTAATTCTTATGTAGCTTATTTATCACCTGTATGATAGATGGCTAGAGGACGTAGCAATCGGGGTAATGAGACAGCACCCTCACCTAATATGATGCAAGTGATCATGGACCTGCAGCGTCAGGTCACTGAACAACAGCAGATAATAAACACTCTGATGACCCAGCAGGGGAACACTGCAACCCCGCAGGGAAGTCAGAATGCGATACCGACTGAGCCTCCAACTGCACAGGCACCCCCGGACACTCCGGTCTGAGGAGTCCGACAGGAGGCCTATCTGATTCAGTGGCAGAGACTGAAGCCGGAAAAGTTCTCTGGCACCTGCGAGCCCTGGGATGCCCGGGCCTGGCTCAAGACAGTTGAGAGCACAGTGGAATTATTAGACTGGCCCGAGCATGAGAAAATTAAATGTGTCTCGTTCGGCCTCACTGACGACGCCAGGATGTGGTGGGAACGGGTAAGGTGATGCCCTCTACCCAAATGCTACGTGTCGCACCGATCAGAATCGCAGATAGGGAACTCTACTGCGACCTGATAGTGCTTCATATGCCAGACTATGATGTGATATTGGGCATGGATTTCTTGAACAAATACGGCGCCTCTATTGAGTGCCGTAAACGAAGGGTTATCTTCCGACCTGAGGCGGAAATTCTATTTGAATTTATCGGAGAGCCGAAGAAGAGGACAAGCAAATTCTTGTCGGCTCTGAAAGCAAGGAAGATGTTAGAAAAGGGATGCTCTGGATTTCTAGCTCATGTGGTTGATACCAGTCCTACAGAGGGCCCGAAGCTAGAAGACGTCAAAGTCGTATGCAATTACCCAGAGGTATTTCCCGATGACTTACCAGGGTTAGCACCTGAAAGAGATATAGAATTTGCAATTGAGTTGGTTCCTGGTACTAACCCCATTTCTAGGGCACCGTACCGTATGGCACCGACGGAATTAAAGGAATTACAAGGACAGTTATAGGAGCTGCTTGACAAGGGACTCATCCGCCCTAGTCATTCCCCCTAGGGAGCTCCCGTACTGTTCGTGAAAAAGAAGGATGGGTCGATGCGAATGTGTATCGACTATCGGGCGCTGAACAACGTGACTATCAAGAACAGGTACCCTCTACCCAGGATAGATGACCTGTTCGATCAACTGAAGGGAGTCACGGTTTTCTCTAAGATTGACCTGAGATCTGGTTATCCCCAAGTCAGGGTGAAAAAAATGAGGATATACTGAAGACGGCTTTCCGAACCAGATACGGACATTATGAGTTCGTGGTTATGCCATTTGGAGTTACCAATGCGCTAGCTATGTTTATGGATTTAATGAATCGGGTATTCTCGGCATTCCTCGACAGATTTGTGATCGTCTTTATCGACGATATCCTTATATATTCGAGAACTCCCGAAGAACATGCTGAACACCTGAGTATAGTACTACAGATTCTTCGGAAGGAACAACTGTATGCTAAATTTTCCAAATGCGAGTTCTGGCTCGATCAAGTATCATTCTTGGGACATGTTATCTCCAAGGAAGGAGTAATGGTGGACCCGACTAAAATCGAAGCTGTGAGTAACTGGACTAGACCCAAGAATGCCAGTGAAATCAGAAGTTTCCTCGGGCTAGCAGGCTATTACAGAAAATTCGTAGAGAACTTCTCTCGGATTGCAGCCCCTATGATAGCTCTTACAAAGAAAGACAAGAAATATGTATGGACCGAGGAATGTGAGAAGAGCTTTACTGAACTGAAAAGGAGACTGACTAGCGCTCCAATATTGACTCTTCCAGAGAGCGATATGGGTTTCGACGTGTACAGCGACGCGTCCAAACCTGGACTCGGAGCTGTGCTTATGCAAAATGGGAAGGTAATTGCCTATGCCTCTAGGCAACTGAAGGAACATGAAAGAAACTACCCTACCCATGACTTAGAGTTAGCAGCGGTAGTCTTTGCACTGAGAATATGGAGGCACTACCTATATGGAACTCAGTGTAAAGTTTATACAGATCACCAGAGTCTGCGGTATTTCTTCACCCAGAAAGATCTGAATATGAGACAACGCAGATGGCTGGAATTGGTCAAGGATTATGACTGTGAGATCCTGTATCATCTGGGAAAAGCCAACAAAGTAGCCGATGCTCTTAGTAGAAAATCATGTGCTGCTTTGATATCTTTATCAGCTTTGTCACAACCCTTAGGGGAAGAAATTATGAATTACGGGATTGAAATCATATCAGGACAGTTGTCCACCCTGATGATTGCACCGACATTATTCGACGATATTCTGGAAAAGCAGAATCATGATCCGAGTCTTCAGAGAATCAAACAAAAAGTTCTCGAAGGTAAGGACGATGGATTTAGGATTTCGGACAGCGGAGTCTTATATCTTCGGGATCGATTATGTGTTCCCGACGACACCGACTTACGGACAAGGATTCTCGAGGAAGCTCACGGAACACCTTATACGATGCATCCTGGGTCTACCAAGATGTATCAAGATCTGAAGAGCAAGTTTTGGTGGTCCGGTATGATACGAGATGTAGCCCACTATATCAGTATATGTTTGACCTGCCAGAAGGTCAAAGCAGAACACCAGAGGCCTGGAGGAGTTTTACAACCTCTGCCGATTCCAGAATGGAAATGGGAAGACATCACCATGGATTTCATCTCTGGGCTACCTAGAACAACGAATGGATATGATGGCATATGGGTAATTGTGGACAGATTCACCAAGTCTGCCCATTTTCTAGCTATCAGGATGACTTACTCAGTAGAGCAGTTGGCTCAACTGTACGTCAAGGAAATTATCCGACTGCACGAGGTTCCCAAGACCATTATCTCTCATAGGGATGGTCGATTCACTTCAGATTTTTAGGGACACGTACAAAAGGCTCTCGGCACGAAGCTGAAATTCAGTACGGCCTTTCACCCCCAGACTGACGGGCAGACTGAAAGAGTGAATCAAATATTAGAGGACATGTTACGAGCTTGTGCCTTGGACTTCAAGGGAAGTTGGTGTCGATACCTGAGCCTGGCAGAGTTTGCCTATAATAACAGTTATCAGGCTACTATTGGGATGGCACCGTACGAGGCACTATACGGAAGGAAATGCAGATCTCCTATATGCTGGCTTGAGAGTGGTGAAAAGAAGGAGATGGGACTCTAGACGGATATTATAAACGAAACCACTCAGGCTATAAAGAATATCCGCCAGAGGATAGTGACTGCTCAGAGCCGGCAGAAAAGCTACGCTGACAAGCGACGCAGACCACTAGAGTTTGAGGTTGGGGATTCAGTATTCCTGAAAGTGGCCCCTATGAAAGGGGTGATGAGATTCGGGAAGAGAGGTAAGCTGAGTCTGAGATATGTGGGACCGTATCAGATTCTGAGACGGGTAGGCAAAGTGGCCTACGAACTGGAGTTACCGCCAGAAATGTCGGCTATCCACAATGTCTTCCATGTATCAATGCTCAGAAAATGTACCTCTGATGTGAATCAAATGATAGAGCCCCAACCAGTACAAGACCAAGAGAACCTAAGTTCCGAACGCCGACCTATTCAAATCCTAGATCGGGAAGTCAAAAAGCTAAGGAACAAGGAAGTACCCTTAGTAAAGGTTCTGTGGCGGAACGAACAAGTCGAAGAAGCCACATGGGAACGAGAGGAGGCAATACGATTAAAGTACCCGGAATTATTTTAAAGTTCGGGACGAACTTTTTATAAGGTATGGAGGATTGTAACACCCCAAAATTTCATTATTATGAAATATTTCCCATATGAAATATTATGAAATTTTATGATGGGCTTGGCTTAATGGGCTTGGATGTGGGTTAGTGCAAAATGAAATAAAAAGAAGATGTAGAAAGGAGGAAGCAAGGATTGAACCTTGAACCTCCTAGTTGCACTAACAATGTCAACCATTGTACCAAGCCATGTTTCTTGTTGAGAGAATAAGAAACATGCTTGTTAAAGCTAGGGAAGTGAAGAGACATGTCTCTTCATGAGAAGAGTATAAATAAGAGAGGGAGAAAGAAGTTACACTTCTTCTTCTTCCCCACTTCAATTTTCGAAAAACCAAGAGCCCTCTTCTCCCTTTTCAAGTTTGAAATTTCACCCTAGGGTTCTAACCCTAGGGAATTTGGAAGGAAGAAGATCCCATCCAAGGATCTTGCCCTCTACAAGGGCCAAAGGTTCTAGTGAAGTGCTAGTAAGGAAACTCTAACTCTAACTTCAACCAAGGGTACCCTAAGGGAAATTCAAGCGAAAGGATGTAAGTATCCCCTCGCCTGCAGTGTAATAGTTGTGTGTGATTCTTTTGCTTTTGTGGTTTTCGAAAATGGAGGGTTTTCCCCTTTGTAAGTTTCGGCCACCCCTTAAGGAGGCCTTGGTTACTCCTTAATACAAGAGAGATCCCTTGAAACTTAGGGTATATATGTAAGTGGATTTCCTTCATGATGTTATGAACAAAAACTAGGGTTTTCACCCTTTGTAAGTTTCGGCCAAGGTAAGGGATTTAGGGGTTTAAGAGTTGAATTTCTCTAGGATGTATTTTATGTTTAGTGTAATATAGGATGGTGTAGACAAGGTGTTTGTATAAATGTTTGGTTACAAAAATCCAACTTTTCCCCTACCCTACAAGTTTCGGCCAACCCTAGTGGGATTAGGGTTTAGGGTTGCATATTTATCCTATGATGAAATCTATGATTAATAAGTGATATGATGTGTATGTGAATCTATGATTAATAAGTGATATGATATGTATGTGAGATGTTGTGTAAATGCTTGTATGAAGGTTGTTTCAAAAAAAACCCTAATGACCCTACCCTACACATTCGGCCAACACCCTAGAGTTAGGGTTTGCGAAGGTTAAAATACCTATAGGATATGCTTATGTTTGGGGATAATGATACGTATATGCATGTGATGCTTAAATGAAAGGTTTGATTTGAAAACTAAGTTTTCCCCTAGCATGATTTTCGGCCAAGGCATGATATATTAGGTTTGTGAAAGTTGATTACCCCATGATGTATGCTATGCTTAGTATGATACATGATGTATGTATATATGATGTTTGTATGGGATGTTTGATGTCAAAAACCTAAGCTACCTTACCCTTGACTTTCGGCCAAGCCCTAGATTTAGGGTTAAGAAGGAACTCAATTAACTCATGAAGCATGCTACCACTTCCTATGACATGAATATGATTTATGTGACCAATCTTGTCATCTATATAAGTATGTTAAGTGGTTGAATTATGATGTATATATGAGCATGTCTTATAGCCCATGGGGCACCGTTATGAATTGCATGTGATGTGTATGATAAAATGCTTGAAAGGATACTCCACTAAGTATGGGATCAAGAGCACCCCTTATGTTGTCTGGTGTGTCCCTACGGGATAAGAAACACCCTTGAAGAGTGGTGTGTCCCTTAAGAAGTGAATCTGGAGTACTCCTTAGCATATATGTAAAGACATGATAAGTATTTTACTTTGGAAGTTGTGTACCCGACTCGTAAGGGGGTCGTTAAACAAATCCGGGGTGCATGTTAACGTAAGGTCATGGCTCCGGTAGGACGTAAGGGTCCTGCTCTAATTGGTTGGTGGCTCGCTACCCCAATCCATTAGGGAACGCGCATTATATGGTACACAACTGGGCCCTACATGATATGGATGTATTTTTAAGTAATACCTTTATGGAATTGTTTTGAAAACATTCTTTGAAAATGTTTATTATATGTGAAGGGTATGCTTAAGATACTTTATGCTGCATGCTTAGAAACTTTGATGTATAGTATGCTATATTGAACTCATGTTTATGATTTATTATGTGTACATGTTGTATGCTTTCATATGGATTTTGCGAGTAGGACAGGATCCTTACTAAGCTTTTGTGCTTACTAGTTATGTGTTGTCTTATGCTGCAGATAAAGGTAAGGAACACATGAACTAAAGGAAGAGGCAGGAGGGCTGAAGATGTGTGGGGTGGTGGCTCGGGAAAGAAAGATTTCTACATATCTACTTTATTATGCTTTTGTTAATGACTCCTTGATGATGAATGTTAGTGATTACCCTTATACTTGATTAGGTTTGATTTGGTTGTGAGTCGAATTACTGGTGAACTTATCATGTTATAAAATAACTTTGATAGTTTTAAACAAGCATGCTTAGTCCTTGAACTTTTGTTCTTTTGTTAAGTTAAAATAAAAAAAAATTTAATTATATGAATGAGTAGTACGTAACCCCGCCCCGAGAGTAGATATAAGGGCGGGCGTTACAGATTTGATTTATAATGACTATATAATCGAATCGGACCTCTGATATTATGGTGTACATGCTCTTAATCCCGATATAATAACGGGCACATGTACTTAATATCTATTTCTTTGATTTACCAGTGTGTGAGATTTATTTGATAAATCGATAGGCCCAGTAAATTGGAAAATAATATTATTTACATGATGTGCCGTTGATTATAGAAGAAAATTGTGTCCTAATGCATTAAGATGATGATGCCCCCTTGAGGAGCTCATAAAGTTCATCATGTAAATCCTGCATGTGGACTTGGTCCTGCATGATGATAAGGTTGAGTGGTACTACTCATGGAGTTAGATATTAATTAATTAAATTGTCAGTAATTTAATTAATTAATGGGCATGCGAGATCTTAAATACGGGGAGATTATGTACATATAATATGGTGGAGCCCATATTTATTTATGGGCATTGGTGTTGTTGGATACCTTGGTGGGTTTCCTAAGCAAATACCGGGTCGATCATGGGAAACCTCTCCATGTCTACGGATTAAAATTTTTAATCCGAATGGAGATCTATCTCCCAAACGACCGTCTCGTTGTCGTACCAATTGATTTGAGTTACATCTTGGCCAAACTTGATGTTCATGCCTTGTAACTCGCCTAACCAATTAGACGCGGAAAAGACGACAAGCAGATCGCCGATTTTTGTGTTTATTATCGGGGTCCAACATGATTAATTATCACAATTAATTATCAAATAATTAACAACAAACATAATTAATCAATCCACATAAAATGATAGAAAACAAGGAGCCAAAGAGAAGGTTATACCTTTCCTTTTACCTCGCGATCTTCTATTGTATGACCCTCCCTCTTGGATGTCATTTGGGCGACGATCTACCAAGAACCAAAGTCACCAAACAAAAGCCTTGCTCCACCTCTTTCCTTCCTTCTTGTGCCAACCAACCAATGGATAACCCTAGGTGTCGCCGGCCACAAAACAAGGTTCCTCTCCTTCACCTTGCTTGGAAGAGCCTCCTCCTCCTCCTATAGCTGCTTCCAACCCAATGAGAAGGTAAGGGAATTGATCTTTCTCCTCAAACAGCCGCCGACCACCTTCCTTGAAGGTTGGCGACGCCGGAACCCTAAGGAGCCAAGGATGCCGCCGCCGATCTTCTCCTCACCCACCCAAGCTGCGTCCGACCAAGAAGAAGAAGAGGAAGCCTTCTTCCTTCCTTATGCCACGCCTCAAGTGGAGAGAAAAGGAGAGAAGAGAAGAAAAAGAGTCTTCTCTTCTTCCTTCCAAGCCGTCGGCCACCCTAAACCCTAGGGGAGAGAAGGAGAGAGAGAGAGAGAGAGAGAGAGAGAGAGAGGAATAAGACGGTTAGGTTCTGTTTTCATGATGGCTTCATAGAGTATTTATAGGGCTACAATAAGGACCATGAGGAGGAGTTGGGTCTTGGCCACCTAATGGATTAAGGCCCGCTCCATTAATGAAGAATCATTCTACTAAAGACTCTTCATTGAACTACCTCACCAACCCTCATATTTACATATGAGCTCCACCTATTATGAGTACAATTTTCTCCCCGTGTTTAAGATATCAAATGCCCGTTGATTAATTTAAATTACTGACAATTTTAATTAATCAACATCTAACTCCTTGATTAGTACCACTCATCCTTATCATCATGTTGGACCAAGTTCACCTGTAGGATTTTAACATGATGAACCTTATGAGCTCATCAAGGGGCATCATCAATCTAACTCACCAAAGACACGATTTTCGTCTATAATCAACGACACATCATGTAAATAATATTATTTCCCAATTTACCGGGCCTATCAATTTAAAAGAATAAATCTCGCCAATTGGTAAATCAAAGAAATAAATATTAAGTACATGTATCCGTTATTATATTGGGATTCAGAGCATGTACTCCATAATATACTGAGGGTCTGATCCAATTATAAAGTTTGTATAAATTGGATCACCTCTATGTCGGTCCTGCTCAATACACACAATGTGTACTAGTGTAATTCTATGATCAAGACAAACCAATACCAAATTACACTACAACCTGTAGGACCGGTGCCGTCGATAGAGGGGGGGGTGAATATCGATCGCAAAAAACCTTTCGGAAATCTTCGTACAACTTTCGTTTGTTCTAGACTTAAAATATTAGTAGCGCAGCGGAAAAATAAAAACAGAAAAATAAATGCAAAACAGACGGACACGCGGGATTTATTTACATGGTTCCGGTTCACCTTGGGGGCGCCCTGCTCAGCTGCCGCCTCACTCCTTTGAGGCTCTCTGAGTTGCAGACACACGTTCCTTCGGTCCTGCATCCAGGGTTAGTCCAAAACACAATAAAACAATTAATTATTAGTTTATACAGCCTTAGCTGTCTTGGTTCTGACTTTGGTCTCCAAAATGGAGCCCTAGGTCGAACCGACGCCTACTATTCCTTCGACGGGGAACGTGTCCTCACCTACTCCTCTCGGGAGAATTTACCTGATGCCAACCGCTCCTTTGGTTGGACTTTTGCCTGACGGTCCTTTGTCAGGTCTTGGATACTGGCAGTCCTTCGCCAGTTGCCTAGCAGTCCTTTGCTAGGGCTTGGATGCTGGCTGTCCTTCGCCAGTTGCCTAGCAGTCCTTCGCTAGGACTTTGCTACTGGCAGTCCTTCTTCGCCAGTTGCCTAGCAGTCCTTTGCTAGGGCTTGGATGCTGGCTGTCCTTCGCCAGTTGCCTAGCAGTCCTTCGCTAGGACTTTGCTACTGGCAATCCTTCGCCAGTTGCCTAGCAGTCCTTCGCTAGGACTTTATCTCTGCACACTAGAGTAACTTGTTAGAAACACAAGTAAGACTTAACTTTTGACCTATGTTGCCATTATCAAAACACAGGTTTGACTTAGGTGCATTCTACACCAACAATCTCCCCCTTTTTGATTTATGACAACACAATTCAAAATTAAGTAAAAATTACAACAGTTAAGCAAGAAAGTTAAGACCAATGACACATAGCAATTCTGAATAGTATAATACCAATGTAATTTGAATAGGAAAAATTTTCTCATACTCATACTCCCCTTGAATAATTGTTTTATAAAACTTAACTTTGACCTTTCCTCCCCCTTTGACATATATCAAAAACAAATATGGGTGAATAAGGTAGGGATTTTTGAGTTTTTCTAAGTGCTTCATGTTTTTCTAGACAAGTTTTTTAGAAACTTCTAGACATGTTTTTTTTAGAAAAACCTTGCTTAGAAACATTTGCCAAAATTTTCAAAAAGATTTTGCTCAGACAAATATTTTTTACTAAGAAAAATTTTACTTAAAAAAACTTGCACTTAACAATATTTTGAAATACTTAGAATTCTTAGAAATTTTTGAAGCACTTTTAAAGAAAATTAAACAAAATTTCCTTTCTCTCCTCCTTAATGTGAAATTCTTCTCCTTCTGTTTTAGACCATTTCTAAGTTCAGTTTTGAAAAAGATATTTGGAAAAACTTCTGAGTATCACAAAGGAAATTCTTAGTTAAGAGCAACTCGAAGTTTTCAATAATGTTTCTTTAAAAAAAAATTTAAGGAGAAAGTTTGTGTATCAGAGCCTATGACTTTTGAAAACATAAAAATACTTAGTATAATTCTCGAAAGCACAACAAAAAGTTTAAATTTGCAGATTAAATCCATTTTGAAGAGTATTGTGCAGTTCTGAAAAATATTTTGTAAGAAAAATTTCTTTTAAAAAGAAACGATTTTTCAAGTACTTTTGAGATAAATTATGATTTGAAACACATAAGTACTTTTAGAAAAGTATTAGACTTTGAAAAATATGAGTATTTTTGAAACGTATTCGACTTTGAAAAATATAATATTTTACTTGACTAGGTTTCTTTTCCAGTATGACACAATCCTAGGAAACCTTGTTGACTACAAGGATATTTCCCTAAGTGTCCTGGAAAATTTTCAATATCAAGTATTATTTTCTAAGGTATTTCAAAAATAATTTTATAAGCCAAAAAAAATTTTAAAATAGTAATATTTTGTAAGACAAATTACTTATGTTTTCGACACAATTTTGAAAATATAGTGTATGGAAACATATTATTTAGAAATGTTTGATAACTCTTTTAATTTGACCTCCCCCTAAATTTGACGCAGTCCTTGGAAGCTTGTTGACCACAAGTATTCTTCCTCTGAGTTCTTAGGGTTCAGTTCAGATCAAAGGAATTTATCTAACAATTTCAACACAAATAATTACCAAAAACTTTTCAAAAATTCTTCTTTTGACTCAAACTCCCCCTAAATTTGACACATCCTAGGAGTCCTTGTAGATTATGAAGTGGACTTTCCTCTGTGACTTTAGAGTTTATCAAAATCAAATAAGACAGGTAAATTTTACAACATAAATCTCTTTTTTTTTTGAAAAACACATGTGATAACGATTTAAAGCTCAATTTTCGAAAAGTATTTTCAAATAATAGTAATTTTTTAAAGTGCAAATTTTTTAAAAAAATGAAAAGCACTCCCCCTGTACCTGATACCGTTTGACTCTATCTAAGTGCCTTAAGGAACTTTAGTGTTGTCCTAAGAGGCTTGTGTCTAATTGAGTGAGTCAAACAAATTTTTGAAAAGATATATTTTTGGAAAATGTATAATATATATAATCAAACAGACAAGCATGAATTCCATAAAAACATTATTATGTTGAAGCACTATTTTAAAAATATATTTTTATGAAAATATTCTAATAATTTTGAAAAACAATTTTGAAAAATATTTTTCAATTCATTAGTCCTTAACATCTCACCCATTTTAGATGTATCAATACAACAAGCATAGTTGCCTTATAGGTGTATTGTGAGATGTTTGATTTATTTTTCTTAATTTATTAACTCTAAGAATTAATTGAAGCTTGTGTTAGATTTGAATTTAACAAAGAATAATTTGAATTTGAAATTCAAAAATTTGCTTCCAGGTCTTGGCGAGGCACTAGGCCTTCTTTAGCCGTAGCCTTATGGGATCATCCACCCTTTCCTTGACAAAGTCGTTTAATGAAGTTTCATTTTCAAAATTAATCTTTGAAAAAGTTCTGGTCTAACTAGTTTAGGTTTTGGATCGGTAGCTTCGGCTAGTTTCACCAGTCTAAAGAGACCAAGTGAACTTGATCTTATTAGAATTGGCTTCCCTAACGTACTATCGTCTCACCGCCACCCAATACTAGGTTGATCAAGTTTCAATTATTCTTTTTCCTATAGTCGTTCTAATATATGCATAAAATTTAAATATGCATGACATGTCATATATTTTAAAAGAATAGCAAATCCATGTCATGGCAGTTATGCATGAGTCAAACAAGTCAAATAATTTTATTTAAGTTTCTAAAATGTATCAAATTCCCGATTTGATACATGTCGAGTGAACCTGCGAATATGTCAACCCACTTTGACATATTTAATGTTATTAATTTTAATTGTTACACTTTGGGTAAAATTTTACTTTAGTTTGAGTTTAAGTTATTTAAGATTTTAGTTGGATTCAGGTTAATTACGAATTAATTAATTAGAAATTACTTGATTAGGATTAATATTGAGGTTAATTTAATTGAAGTTTTAATTTGAATTCAACTTAATTTTACTTTGAATTTAATCTGAATTAAATTGATTTAATTAATATTTAATTTAGGTTTAATTTGAATTTAATTGAATTATTTGAATTCAATTGAATTTAATTGAAATTAATTGAATTATTTGAATTAATTCGAATTTAATTGAATTTAATTGAATTATTTCAATTAATTCGAATTTAATTGAATTTAATTGAATTATTTCGAATTTAATTGAATTATTTGAATTTAATTGAATTTAATTGAATTATTTGAATTAATTCGAATTTAATTGAATTATTTGAATTAATTTGAATTTAATTGAGTTTAATTCAATTATTTGAATTAATTCGAATTTAATTGAATTTAATTGAATTAATATGAAATGAATTTGAATTATTAAGAATTAATTAATTCGAATTTAATTAAGACTTAATTTAAATTTAATTAGGATTTAATTAGGATTTAATTTGTTAAGGTTATAATGATTAATTAATAATTGTGGGTTTAAATTCATCATTTTCATTATTTCGAAAATTTCTTCTTCATCTTTATCTTTCTTTTCAAGTTTTTCTAATAATTTTGATTTATTTGAATTTTTGTAATTTTTATTGATTATGGCCTTTATCTTAGAAAATTCTATCTCCTCCTCAAGATTAGATTTTTCAATATTCTCACAGTAGGTGGAGTAATTTGGGCCACTAATTAATGTTTTGTAATAATCTTTAATATTATCTATAATTAAATTATTATCTAGGAGAATTTTATCTTTAAAATTATCCTCAGATATATTTTCAATATTTTCAACATTAATCTCTAGATTATCTTTAAGATTTTCAGAATTAATTTCTGAATTAATCTTGAGATTTTCAGAATTACTTTCTGAATTATCCTTACGATATTCAAATTTGAATTCGGATTTATCCTTAGAATTTTCGAATTTGAATTCCGAATTATCCTTAGGATTAATTTTGTCTGAATTAAGATTATCAGAATTAATTTTATCAGATAAATTATCAGGATTAATTTTATCAGATAAATTATCAGGATTAATTTTATCAGATAAATTATCAGAGTTAATTTTATCAGATAAATTATCAGAATTAATTTTAGCAATTATTGAATTGATATTAATAATTAAATAGTTAATTTTGGATATCTTAATCATATCTGTATTTTCTAATCTTTCATGCAAAATATTTAATCTACTATCCAGTAAATTTAATTTATCAGAAAAATTAACTGAATTATCTGAAGACAGTGCAGGAAATTGTAAAACTTTTGGAACGTAAATCTTACGTACCTTCGCCGGACACTTGTTTTTGTAATGTCCGTATTTCTTGCATTTGAAGCATTGTACGTGACTTTTGTCCCTCCGGTTTCCTGGCGCTGGTACCTCCTTTGTCGCCGGTGACGAACGATTCTTACGAGTAGGGCACTGATTTTTGTAGTGCTCTCTCTCCCTGCACGTGAAACAAATAATATGCAATTTAAAATTAGACATTTAAAAAAAATGTACCTGATTCACCCCTGGGCTCCCCCTCAACTCCTGGCGTCGTTGCTCCGTCAGCGGTTAGTCCGGTGAAGAGCGGCTCGGCTCTGATACCAATTGTAGGACCGGTACCGTCGATAGAGGGGGGTGAATATCGATCGCAAAAAACCTTTCGGAAATCTTCGTACAACTTTCGTTTGTTCTAGACTTAAAATATTAGTAGCGCAGCGGAAAAATAAAAATAGAAAAATAAATGCAAAACAGACGGACACGCGGGATTTATTTACTTGGTTCCGGTTCACCTTGGGGGCTCCCTGGACACTCAGGGCGCCCTGCTCAGCTGCCGCCTCACTCCTTTGAGGCTCTCTGAGTTGCAGACACACGTTCCTTCGGTCCTGCATCCAGGGTTAGTCAAAAACACAATAAAACAATTAATTATTAGTTTATACAACCTTAGCTGTCTTGGTTCTGACTTTGGTCTCCAAAATGGAGCCCTAGGTCGAACCGACGCCTACTGTTCCCTCGACGGGGAATGCGTCCTCACCTACTCCTCTCGGGAGAATTTACCTGATGCCAACCGCTCCTTTGGTTGGACTTTTGCCTGACGGTCCTTTGTCAGGTCTTGGATATTGGCAGTCCTTCGCCAGTTGCCTAGCAGTCCTTTGCTAGGGCTTGGATGCTGGCTGTCCTTCGCCAGTTGCCTAGCAGTCCTTCGCTAGGACTTTGCTACTAGCAGTCCTTCGCCAGTTGCCTAGCAGTCCTTTGCTAGGGCTTGGATGCTGGCTGTCCTTCGCCAGTTGCCTAGCAGTCCTTCGCTAGGACTTTACTACTGGCAGTCCTTCGCCAGTTGCCTAGCAGTCCTTCGCTAGGACTTTATCTCTGCACACTAGAGTAACTTGTTAGAAACACAAGTATGATTTAACTTTTGACCTATGTTGCCATTATCAAAACACAGGTTTGATTTAGGTGCATTCTGCACCAACACAACCATCCCGATGGTTTGTCCAAATCCATCTCGGTTGTGAGCCTCTACTTATACTCTACAAGGAACAGATAACATGATCTTCTGTATGACACCACACACCATGTTATCTACAATGCAAAGTATCAGACAAAATGCACATATTAATATAAACATGCAAACATTGATCTTGTGATTCTCATTCAAAATGTAGATGTCTTATACAAAAGGCAAGACTTTTAGTATACATCCTAACAGATGCGGTAGTTCAATGATAATCCTTTAGTGGATTCGATTATCATTAATAGATTGGGATTTCGATCCATTAGGAGACCAAGACCCAATTCCTCCTCATGGTCCCTATTATAGCCTATATACACCTCATGAGTTATGAAACCAAGGCATACCAACACAACCCTAAGCGTCTCATTATTTCCTCCTCTTGATCTTTTCTCTCTCCTAGGTTTAGGGGTGGCGCCGGCAGTGAAGGGAAGGAGAACTCATGGTTTGGAGGTAGAGGAAGACAACTTTTCTTCTTCTTCTCTTCCTTTCTTCTTCCTCCCTTGGGCGTGCACAACAAAGAAGGAGGAGGACCGGTTGGCGGCAAGGAGAACCCTCCTTTTGGCGACAACAGCAAGGAAGAGGAGGAGTGGGTTGCGGCTAGGTTTAGTGGGAGGAAGAAAGACTTTTCTTTCTTCTTCTTCTTCTTCTCTTCCTTTCTTCTTCCTTCTTGGGCGTGCGGCTTGGGCAAGCAAAGGAGAAGATCACTTCTTCTCGTTGTTGAGGCAATCTGTGGTCCGGAGTGAACAAGTGATTTGATGATTGGGCAAAGGGTTTAAGTTAGGTATACCCTTGTTATCACATATGTGTATGTTGAGTGTGCAGGTTGTACAGGTTACACATATGGACTTGACTGGACGACCTCGGTAGGGTGAAGGGTGGCATGGAGACAAGCTGGAGGCTTGTGTGCACCCGAGGGACCTTGGAGAGCAGGGACGATGAGCTGATGGGCGCGGACTTCGAGGCATGCGTGAAAGATGACATGGAGGCAAGCTGGAGGCTTGCGTGCATCCGAGGGATGGGAGCCGAAGATAAAGAGGGTGCGAAGGCAATAGTCGAGGCTGCGGACGAGGAGTCAGTCGAGTCGTGAGGGTACGAGTGATGTGTGATTGTACTCGGGAAATACTAGGGTTTGAGTGCGGGGTGAAATGTACTCAGGAAGGGTAACCTTAGGTGGGTGAGTAGACCAGTCGACTGACCTGGGGGCAGTCGACTGATGGAACTCACAGAAGGGTTTTAGCTTCTGACCAGTCGACTGCTCTGGGAGCAGTCGACTGGTAGGTGCCTGATGAGTTGGCTGAGAATTCGAACGTTGGGGTGCAACGGTCGAATTTCAGTAGCAGCAATCGACTGCCCTGGGAGCAGTCGACTGGTGGCGAGGGTTTCAGCCTAAGTCCTATTTAAAGAGGACGTCGTGGTGGCTGAGATTCTTGATGAAACTCGCTCAGGTAAAGTGAGTTAGTAGTCTCTTGTGCTCAGATAGCGTCCAAAGTGCTGTGGCGACGTTTCTCCACCCACAAGGAGCGACAGAGTTAGCCGGAGGTTATTCGAGGATTGATCTACCGATGGATTCTTGGATTAGTCACCTGTCCGAGGTGGATACCAAGTAAACCTGGTTTGTTAGCATTGTTTTCTATTATTAGTTTATTTTTATTTGTATTTCCGCTGCGCTAACAATCTTGTAGAGAATTCTACGAAAAGGTTCTATTCACCCCCTCTAGCACCGCTATTCGATCTATCAGTTGGTATCAGAGCAAAGGACCGCTCGTGATTGGACTAACCGCCAAGAAGAGCAAAAGCTAGAGGGAAGAACATGAAAGACAAATTTGGGGATGACATCTACACTCCGCCGGCCTACGACCATGAAGATTTCGGGTATTGGAAGTCATGGATGGAGACATGGTTCGTAATGGAGTTGGACCTTCGGATTGCCCTTGAAGAGCCCTTCGAGATTCCAAAGGACAAGCACGGGAAGAGGCTTAGACCTAGAAATTGGAATCAAGAACAAGAAAATCAATCCAAGGTGAATAAAAAGGTTATTGACATATTGTTTAATACTTTGCCTACTAATGTTTTGAATGGTGTAGGAGCATACAAAAATGCACACGAATTATGGATCAAAGTAGAAGAATTTCATAAAAACCCTACACGAAGTCAAGTAGTGGAAGAATCTGAGAAAGTGAACTCTATAGCCCAAGAGGAGGAAGAATTAAGTGAAAGATCATCAACCTCCTCAAGAGTAGAAGAGGAAGAGGCCTCCACCTCAAGGATTGAGGGGGAGGAGAGAGCTTCATCTATACCGGAACAAGAGGAAGCATCCACATCATCCAAGGTTGAAGAAGAAGTCAACCTAGCCTCTACCTCCACCAAAGCTAAATCAAAAGAGCACATTATATGCTTTGGTTGCAACGAAAAGGGGCACTATAAAGACAAGTGCCCGAAAGGTAAAATGGAGGTAAAATCTAAACCTATTTCAATTCAATTAAATTCTAACATGAGGTGTAGAAATGGAGAATCCCAAGAGAAGAAGAGGAAGATTCGATGCTTCACGTGTGGTGAGCTGGGACACTACCACACCAAGTGTCCAAAGAAGAAAGAGCTCAAGAAGCTGGGACACTTGAGGAGATGGGAAAAAGAAGAAAGGAGGAAGCAAAGACCACAACAAGGAAGGACTACAAGGGTAAGGGAGGTAACTTATAACCCTAGGTTAAAATGCAATTCAATTTCAAGTTCCTCCTTGCATAGTGAAAATAATGTTAAGTATCCATTCATGCATGCTAGAACTCATGAAAAATGCTTAATGGTGCATAATTTTGGATTTAGATACAATGATAGGACTAGGGCTAACAAGGTAGATCATAACCCTAAGAAAAGCATGCATCATGATCAATTTAGAACCTTAGGACCCAAGGATCAAGGCACTAATCCCAAGAAGGGAAGGAATGTGCCTAGAAAAGAGGGTAGGTCTAGGAATGTCCAAGGTTGACATATGGAAACTAAGGTTAGGGACTTGGCAAGGGAAAATCAAGCCTTGAGGGCAAGACTTGATACATTAGAAAAGGCCTTAGAAATATTTACGATTGGATCTAAGGGCTTAGACATAGTGTTGGGTAGCTTAAAACCCAACTATGATAGATCGAGTTTGGGCTACCGGTCTAAGACTTCCAAGGCCAACAAAAAGAAGTATGCTAGGGAAGCATATAATCTTGGCAAGAGGGAGAAGGTCAAAAATGGCAAGGGGGTGCCATTTGAGGGTAGAAGGAACAACTTAACCAAAGACAAGGCGTCTAAGGTTAAGAATGTTCATTTTGTAGGCCAAGAGTCACCGGGGGCACACCGGTGTAGCTTAGTGTGGATTGAGTCACCTAGGGAGGTGGCTAGGGCTCAGAGTTCAAGGGGGAGCTCTAGGAGCCTTTGGGGTCGATGGCAAATGGATCTCAAGAAGTCTTTCACCTAGGACATTAGGTGAAAGGTGCCAAAAAGGGTTAAAAGACTTAGGTAAGTCTTAAGCCTAGGAAATTGGCACATTAAAAGGGAATTTAGGGAGAAAAGGATGAAAATAGGGTTATATTCAAGAAAATTGACGTTAATTGTGTGAATACCATATAATTCAATGATAGAAATGACTTATGATCAAGGATAAGAGGATACATTAAGGAGAAGTCGAAATTAGAACTTTTGGGATGAGTTTAAATGACACATTTTAGAGAAAGTTAAGTTTCGTGCCAATCTTGGGATCCAGAGTACATTTGTTTGGAAACGTATTTTTCCCAAGTAGACATTGGCTCCACAAATCTCCCCATGAAATTTCATAATTTTTGGAGATTTGAGGAATTATTTAGGCATTTTTGAAATTGGGTTGAAAATCAAAATTCAGGTATTAGTCGACTGCCCTGGGGGCAATCGACTGATTCGAGTGAAATTCAGCCCAGAAGCTCACTGTAAGTTTTGGCAGTCGACTGCCCCATGGGCAGTTGACTGGTCCATTAGAGTTAGAGAGAAAAGGTATATTGAATGATAAGAAATGGCCTTAAAATTATAATCCTTGATTATGCTCCTTGAACAACTCATGGTTTATTGGTGATTGTATGAAATGAGATGATATGTATATTATGGATAATTCGAGGAAGATTGATAAGAGATAAGAAGGAGATTTTCTTTTATGTTGAGGATATTAAAAGGAAAGAGTTAAGGACAATTCTTTGTGACCATTGATATTGGGTAGAGTTGACGAACACATGGAATTATTGATGGATTTGAAAATTGATACAAAATGCCAAACTTTTGAGGAAATTAGAAGTCGTACCAAAAAGTCAAGCACATTTGTGGTTTTCATGAAATCATATTTTTCTAGGATAGGGTATATCCTAACAAATGTGCTTGCAAACCTTTAAGTTTTTTTTGGGGTTTTTGTTGAGTTCTTCTTGGCACTAAGAGAAAGGTTGCTTGGGGGCAATTCTTTGATAAGTGTCAAAGGAGGAAGAACTTGATTGTTAGGTTGGGTAGAACCTAACTTGGGTGTTAAGTTGGGTAGAACTTTACCTAAGAAAATTGAAAATTGGGAGAAGGCATATGTTAAGGGGGAGAATGCTTCCTTGTTTACCTTAATTTTCATAAGAAATTTTTGGATTTTGTGTCCAACGTGGGAATGGTGATAGATATATTGTGGAATGCATTTTTTACCAAGTAGGTATGGGTACCACAATATTCTCCACGAAATTTAAGAATTTTTGAAGAATTATGAAATTTCTGAATTTGGCTAGAAAAGTCTGATATTCATAGTATCAGTCGACAACCCTAGGGGCAGTCGACTGCCCAGGGCTGATGTGTGTATCAGCAGTTAGTTTGGTGTCCGAATGGTGTAAAACAAGTGCATGCGGGTTAGTACACTGTGTTTAGGACCATTAGAGATTGAAAGAACCGATAATTGGCATATTATTAGGGTCTTTTTGATGTATGGCAAAGGGGGAGAAGTTTGGATTTAAGTTGGGAAACCAAACTTACCTTTGCAAGAAACCCTGGGTCTTGGGGGAGCAAAGATTAAAGGTGAGCTTGGGAAAAGCTTTAAAAAGCCCGTCTTGGTGAAAAGTCCTAGCTTGGAGGGCTAGGTGTGAAAATGTCCTAGCTTGGAGGGCTAGGTGTAGAAATTCCTAACTTGGAGGGTTAGGTGTGGGGAAATCCTAGCATGCAGGGCTAGGTGTAAGAAAGTTCTAGCTTGGAAGACTAGGTGTGGAAAAATCCTAACTTGGAGGGTTAGGTGTAGGATGTCTTGGGATAGGATCCAGTGTTGCATTGCATATGCATTCATTTAGCATTATTTTTGCTATTTACTACTATTTTGTTTCCCTAACTTAAACGTATTGCCAAACATCAAAATGGGGGAGATTGTTGAGGCAATCTATGGTCCGGAGTTACCAAGTGTTTTGATGTTTGGGCAAAGGGTTTAAGTTAGGTTTACCCTTGTTATCTCATATGTGTATGTTGAGTGTGCAAGTTGTACAGGTTACAGATATGGACTTGACTAGATGGCCTCGATATGGTAAAGGGTGGCATGGACACAAGCTGGAGGCTTGTGTGCACCTGAGGGACCTTAGAGAGCAGGGATGATGAGCTGATGGCGTGCAGACTTCGAGGCATGCATGAAGGATGGCATGGAGGCAAGCTAGAGGCTTGCGTGCATCTGAGGGACGGGAGCCGAAGATGAAGAGGGCGCGAAGGCAATAGTTGAGGCTGCGGACGAGGAGTCAGTCGAGTCGTGAGGGTACGAGTGGTGTGTGATTGTACTAGGGAAATCCTAGGGTTCGAGTGCGGAGTGAAATGTACTCAGGAAGGGTAACCTTAGGTGGGTGAGTAGACAAGTCGACTAGCCTGGGGGCAGTCGACTGATGGAACTCACAGAAGGGTTTCAACTTAGGACCAGTCGATTGCTCTGGGAGCAGTCGACTGGTAGGTGGCTGATGAGTTGGCTGAGAATTCGAACATGGGGTGCAACGGTTGAATTTCAGTGGCACTAGTCGACTGCCCTGGGAGCAGTCGACTCGTGGCGAGGGTTTCAGCCTGAGTCCTATTTAAAGAGGACGTCGTGGTGGCTGAGATTCTTGATGAAACTCGCTCGGGTAAAGTGAGTTAGTAGTCTCTTGTGTTCAGATAGCGTCCAAAGTGTTGTGGCGAGGTTTCTCCACGCACAAGGAGTGACAGAGTTAGCCGAAGGTTATCCGAGGATTGATCCACCGACGGATTCTTGGATTAGTCACTCGTCCGGGGTGAATACCAAGTAAACCTGGTTTGTTAGAACTGTTTTCTATTATTAGTTTATTTTTATTTGTATTTCTGCTGCGCTAACAATTTTGTAGAGAATTCTACAGAAAGCTGCTATTCACCCCCCCCCCCCTCTAGCACCGCTATTCAATCTATCGTTCCTTTGGTCGGTGGCAACAAGTGGAGGAAGACTTGGCCGACGGCACAAGTTGAAGAGAGGAGGATCACTCTTCCTCTAGGGTTATCGGCGCAAGCTTGGTGGGAGAAGAAGGAGGCTTTGGTGACTTCGTTTCTTGGAAGATCATTGCTCACACGACGTCCAAGAAGAGGTAAGGACATACGATAGAAGATCGCGAGGTAAACAAGAGGTATAATTCTTGTTTGGTTCCTTATTATTTCTTGTTTCAATGTATGTTGTTATTTATCATGGACCCCGAAGACAAAAACAAAAACCGGTGATATATTCATCATCTATTCCATGGCTAATTGATTAGTCGAGATAGATTTCTTGAACAACAAGTTTGTTCAAGCGATCACTCATATCAATTAGTACGATGATGAAACGGTTGCTTGGGAAACTTCATGTTAGATCGTTGTTGTCTTGCTAGAGGGGGCGGGGGGTGAATAGCAACTTTCGATTTTCTTCCTACAATTTTTAGTGCGTAAGCGGAATATACTAACTAAAAACAAAACTAACAACAAGGAACACACCTATTTACATGGTTCGTAGATAAAAACTCCTACTCCATGGCTGCCCCTAAGGTGGGCGATCCCTAATCTGTCGGTTGATGATTCCCCGGAGCACCTCCGGCTAGATCTCGTAGCTCCTTGTGGGTGGAGAAACCTCTCCACAACCTCTAGACACTATCTGAGCAAGAAAGGCTACTAATCCACTCTATCCAAGCAGATTTCGCCAAGAAAGAAAAGCATGAAACGAGCTCCTTTAAATAGAGCTCGAATCTGAAATGACAGCTACCAGTCGACTGCCCCTGGAGCAGTCGACTGGTCCCACTCTGATTTGACTGTTACAACCAACGTTTGAATCACCAGCCATTACTAGTCAACTGCCCCTGGGGCAGTCGACTGGTCCTTCCCTAAGCCTAGGGTTACCCTTCTCGAGTACATTTCTCTCCGCACTCGAACCCTCCCGGCTTAGTTCCCGAGTACAAACACTCACACTCGGACCCCCACGACCTGGTCGACTCTTCACCAACAGCCTCGACTGTTGCATTCACGCCCTCTTCGTCTTTGGCCCTCGTCCCTGAGATGCGCACACAAGCCTCCAGCTTGCCTCCATGCCTTCCTTCACGTATGTCTCGAAGTCCGCGTCCCTCGGATACGCACACAAGCCTCCATCTTGCCTCCATGCCACCCTTCACCTAAAGACACAACTAAGTCCATGTGTACCTGCAATCATCCAAACTTACATACACATATCAGACCAACAACAAACCCTAACTTAACCATATTGACACACACATCAAAACTCATGATCCTCCCGATCATACTTGGGCTGATTGCCTCAACAATCTCCCTCTTTTTGATGTGTGGCAATATGTTTATGTTAGGTAAACAAAAACAACAATAGCAGTAGCAATTGAAAATTAGAGCATAACATACAAGAGGCAACCTCCCCCTTAACCTATTTTTCTCCCAATTTTTAATTCTCACTTACATCACCAAGTTAAGTTATACCTAAATTAACACCACAAGTTTTCTTTCGTCAAGTTAAAACTAACTTAACACACAAGTTCTCCCCCTTTGACACCATCAAAAAAATTGCCCCAAGCAACCCTACCCCTAGTGCCAAAAAGAACTCACTTCGTTTCTGAAAAAACCCCTTAGAAATCACTATACAGAATTACCAGTCGACTGCCCTTGAGACAATCGATTGCCATTTGTTATTCTCAACTTCCCGAGACATCAGTCGACTGCCCCCTAGGCAGTCGACTGATACAGTCAACTTCTAAAATTCCAGCCCAATTTCAGAAACTTCTTGGAAATTCTAGAAAATCCAGAATAATCTAAAAGTTTGGAAGCACATTTGTTAGGATATACTCTACCCTAGAAAAATATAGTTCCATGAAAAATATTAAATGTGCTTGACTTTTGGTACAAACTCTAATTTCCGCAAAAATGGTCATTTTGTATCAACTTTGAAACCTAAACATAATGTCATGTGTTTGTCAACTCCATTCATTAACATTTCACACATATAACTACCCTCAACTCTCCCCTTTCTCTTATGTATTCTTAATATGATAAAACCCTGCCCTTCTTATCTCTTAACCCTAGATACATATGCACTTATCAATCCTCCTTAAATTCCATGATATCATTTAAGCATTATTCCATACAATCATCATTAAATCATGAAGTAAGACTTTATATAATGAATATGAAAGCATAAACAAAGTTTTTTGTTAAAGTCATATCTTATTATTCAATAACAATCTATGAATCTCAAATAATATAAGCAATATCAAGCCATGACATAAAAACTCATAAAATATCATGAAAGCATAAGCAAATGTATCATACATGACTTGAAAACAAACATGAAAGTGGCAAAAGGGCTAAATCCTCGAAGTAACGAAATATTACAATCCCAAAATGAAAAAGTGTTTGAGAGATAAAAATAACATCTAAGCAACACACTCTTAACACTCAAGCCATCAAATCAAGTCAAATTTACTACATGTCATCGCCCGGAGGAGGAGGAGTAGGGGCCTGATACGTGAGATACAATTGTTGTATTATCGCGTATATCTCATCCTGCTGTCGCAGGAACCGCTGACAGAACTATGTGAGGCCAGCAACCTCCTCCTGAATGGCAGTCTGTGTCTGCCGGAAGCCCATCTGCTGCTGCTGAAAGCCGTGGAAGTCCTCCCGGAGACCGTGAACCTCAGACTGGAGCTGGGAGAACTCCTCTTGTGTAACTCCACCAGCATGCTCCTCATCAGAACTGGAGGACTCAGGACGCTGCCTCCAAACTATCTCCCCCTGCCTGCACTCGATCCCTGCCATGGACAACTGACGTGTGCCAATCTGATCATAGTCCTTGGATAGGTGACGTACCTGACTGCTAGTCGTGCGTATACCCCTAGACTCGAAGAACTCGATCAGGACATGGCAGAAGGGCATGTAGATCTTCCCATTCACACTATGGGAAAAATGACAGATAGATGTAAGGACATGCAAAGAGATATCGATGTCTAACCTCCTCGCTAAGGCGTACATCATTACCAAGTGTGGTAGTCGAATCCTCGACCGCCCCTTGGTAACAATGGGCAATATGCATTCTAAGACAATTTTATACAGGACATGACTAAATGGACTCATGTTCTTAGCGTCAAAAATACGCTCTGAAATGCATCGATGTCGTGCAAAATAATGCTTATGAATTTGATCAATAGTAACATCAGGAAAAGAAAGGGGCTCAACAACTTTTGGGAAATATGTGACCACATTGTTAGACGCCCTACACCCGAAAAATATACCTAAAACAGTGGATGAGAAGGGGATGGGGACTCCTGCCATCATGGACTCATAGAGGTCATTATCAGGATCGATGCATGTGAGGTTCGCATAGAATTCTTTACACCTGTCCAGATTAATGTCATGCTGACAGGACACCAACTATTCTATCCCAAAATGTAGGATCGATTATGTCCGCTAGAGGGGGGTGAATAGCGATTCTTCGGTTTGTTCATCCTACGTTGTTAGTATGCGCAAGCGAAATCAATAATAATAAACACAAACAACAAAGAAAGCACTGCTAACAAACCGATTTACTTGGTATCCACCCCGGACGGGTGACTAATCTAAGAATCCGTCGATGGATCAATCCCCGGATAACCTCCGGCTAGCCCTCGTCGCTCCTTGTGGGTGGAGAAACCTCGCCACAGCACCTTGACACGATCTGGACTCAAGAGACTACTAACAAGCCTTAACCAAGCTTGTTTCGTCAAGAAACCCAGCCCTAACCGAGTCCTCTTTAAATAGAACTCGGGCTGGAAACCCCGCTGGCAGTCGACTGGTCCCAGGGCAGTCGACTGCCACCACTCAAATTCGACTGTTGACAGCCCAACGTTCGAATTCTGGTGACTTACTAGTCGACTGCTAGAATGACAGTCGACTGGTACAGGGTCCAGAATCTACTGTGAGTTTTCGCAGCCCACTGGACAACCCTCAGTCGACTGCCCAGCTTACAACAGCACTCCCACTCACTCTCTTGACCCTCCTCCACGCATGCCTTCAGGTCCACTCCTTTGGCTTGCCCCTTGAAGTCCTCTTTTACTGGCTGTCGTCCCTCGGATGCGCACGCAAGTCATCGACTTGCCTCCATGCCACCCTTCACGAGTGCCCTTTGAAGTCCACTTCCCGGCTTGCCCTTGGGGTCCTCCTCCCTCGGCTCTTGTCCCTTGCCTCAGCTGACTCTTCACCAGCAGCCTTAACTATTGCCTTCGTGCCATCTTCATCTTCGGCCCTCATCCCTCGGATGCACACAAGCCTCCAGCTTGCCTCCATGCCATCCTTCACGTACGCCTCGAAGTCCGCGCCCCTCGGCTCATCATCCCTGCTATATCAGGTCCCTCGGGTGCACACAAGCCTCAGCTTATCTCCATGCAACCCTTCTCCATACCGAAGTCGTCCAACCAAGTCAATATGTGTAAACCTGTACAACCTGCACACTCATATACACATATTAGTACACAAGAGAAAGCCTAACTTAAACCCTTTGCCTAAACATCAAAACACATGATCACTCCGGATCACAGATTGCCTCAACAATCTCCCCCTTTTTGATGTTTGGCAATACGTTTAAGTTAGGGAAAACAAAGAGTAATAGATAGCAAGAATAATGCTAAATAAATGCATATGCAATGCATACATGGATCCTATCCCAAGACATCCTACACCTAACTCTCCAAGTTAGGACTTTTTTACTAACACGGGCTTTTTAAAACTTCTCCCAAGCTCCCCCTACATTGGACTTACAAAGGTTTTTTAAGAACCTCTCCAAGGTTCCCCTTACGTCAACAATGGAGCAATCATGCCCCCCCTTAATCTTAGCTCCCCCTAAACCTAGGGTTTCTAGCAAAGGTGTGTTTGGTTTCCCAACTTAAACCCAACACTTCTCCCCTTTGCCTAACATCAAAAGAACCCAATAATATCCCAATCATTGGTTCTTTTAGTCCCTAATGACCATAAACAATGTGTACTAGCCCCACACACACTTGTTTTGCATCATTTGGACACCAACCTAGCTGCTGATACAAAAATCAGCCCTGACCAGTCGACTGCCAAAATGGCAGTCGACGATACTCTGTAAGTCTGAAATTTCAGCATTTCTGACGAAATTTAGAAATGCGCCAAAAATTTCACAAATCTCCAAAAATTCCCAAATTTTGTGGAGAGCTTTGTGGTACCCATACCTACTTGGGAAAAATACATTCCAAAATGTATCTATCACCATTCCCAAGTTTGACATAAAACCCAAAACTAGCTAAAAACTTCAATCAAATCTTGACCTAAAGTTCTAGTTTTGGTTTCCTCTTGATGTTTTTGCCCATGCCAACCCACAATGCGTCCCTAGCATTGATTTACATGGCAATTACACACCAAAAACTAATTTTCATGCAATATGACCCCAATGTCATATTTCCATGCATGACCCTCAAAAACACCGTGCCAAAACCCAAGAATTAAGACTCAAGTCCGTCTCCAATTCTTTTGGCACACTCTATAGTCCACTTAGACCTCTAGGAGCACCCCCCCTCCCAAGGTCCATTAACCATATATCCCAAAGGCTCCTAGAGCTCCCCCTTGAGCTCTTAGCCCTAGCCACCTCCCTTGGTGACTCAACCATAACTAGGCCACACCGGTGTACCTCTGGTGACTCTTGGCCTACAAACACAACACTCTTAACCTTAGACACCTTGTCCTTGGTTAAGTCATTTCTTTTTCCTTTAAATGGCATCCCCTTGCCATTTTTGGACTCCCCCTTCTTGCCATAATCATATGCTACCCTAGCATATTTCTTCCCATTGGCATGGGAGTTCTTAGATCGGTATCCCAACCCCGATCTATCATTGGTGCGGTTTAAGCCACCCAACACCATATCTAAACCCTTAGATCCAATAGTGAATATCTGTAGGGTTTTCTCTAACCTATCAAGCTTTTCCCTTAAAGCTTGATTTTCCCTTTCTAGGTTCCTAAACCTAGAATCCACATGCCCACTTTGGACATCCCTAGACCTACTCTCCTTTCTAGGCACATTCCTTCCCTTCTTGGGATTAATGTCATGATCCTTAGGTCTAAAGGTCTTTGATTTTACATGATGTGTGACCTTTCTAGGGTTTTGATCTCCTTGTTAACCCTAGTCCTATCATTATATCTAAATCCAAAATTGTGCACAAGTAAGCAATTTTCAGTAATTCTAGCATGCTTAGATGAATGATTAATTCTATTTTTATCATGTATAGAAGAACATGAAATTGAATTGCTTTTTACCTTAGGGTTAGGAATTACCTCCCTTACCTTTGAAGCTCCCCCTTGATGTGATCTTTGGTTCCTCCTTTCTTCTTTCTCCCATCTCCTCAAGTGCTCCATTTTCTTCAGCTCTTCACTCTTTGGGCACTTCGTGTGGTAGTGACCTAGCTCACCACACGTGAAGCATCTAATCTTCTTTTTCTTCTCTTGGGCTTCTCCATTCCTACACCCCATGTTAGATTTAAAAAAAATTGAAATTTGTTTAGGGGTTACCTCCTTTTTCTTACCATTTGGACACTTATCCTTGTAGTGTCCCTTTTCATTACACCCAAAGCACATGATGTGTTCCTTGTTCTTGGCTTTGGTGGAGGTGGATGTTAGGTTGACTTTTTCTTCAACCTTGGATGAAGTGGATGCTTCCTCTTGTTCCGGCATGGTTGAGGGTCTCTCCTCCCCCTCAATTCTTGAAGTCGACACTTCATCTTTCTCTCTTGATGAGGTGGATGATCTTTCACTCAATTCTTCCACCTCACTTGATGATGTTGATAATTCTTGTCCTTTTTCTTCTTCTTGAGCCATTTGACTTATCTCCTCGGACTCTTGAACTTGTGTAGGGTTTTTATGGATTTCTTCTACCTTTTTCCATAGATCACATGCATCTCTATATTCACCTACACAACTCAACACATTATTAGGTAAAAGATTTACCAATATATCAATTACCTTTTTATTTGCCCGAAACTGATCTTGTTGCTCTTTGTTCCAATATCTAGGACGAAGCTTCTTTCCATGCTTGCCCTTTGGAACTTCGAATGGCTCTTCTATGATCATCCTACACTCCCAATCCATGACAAGCCATGTCTCCATCCTTATCTTCCAATACCCGAAATCTTCATGGTCGTAGGCCGGTGGAGTGTAGATCTCATCCCCGAATTTGTCTTCCATGATTTCTTCCTCTAGCGTGTGCTCCCTCGGCAGTTAGTCCAATCGAGAGCGGTCCTTCGCTCTGATACCAATTGTAGGATCGATTATCTCCGCTAGAGGGGGGTGAATAGCGATTCTTCGGCTTGTTCTTCCTACGTTGTTAGTATGCGCAAGCTGAAACAATAATAATAAACACAAACAACAAAGAAAGCACTGTTAATAAATCGATTTACTTTATATCCACCCCGGACGAGTGACTAATCCAAGAATCCGTCGGTGGATCAATCCCCGAATAACCTCCGGCTAGCCCTCGTCGCTCCTTGTGGGTGGAGAAACCTCGCCACAGCACCTTGACACGATCTGGACTCAAGTGACTACTAACAAGCCTTAACCAAGCTTGTTTCGTCAAGAAACCCAGCCCTAACCGAGTCCTCTTTAAATAGAACTCGGGCTGGAAACCCCGCTGGCAGTCGACTGGTCCTAGGGAAGTCGACTGCCACCACTCAGATTCGACCGCTGACAGCCCAACGTTCGAATTCAGGTGACTTACCAGTCGACTGCTAGAATGGCAGTCGACTGGTACAGGGTCTAGAACCTACTGTGAGTTTTCGCAGCCGACTGGACAACCCCCATTCGACTGCCCAGCTTACAACAGCACTCCCACTCACTCTCTTGACCCTCCTCCACGCATGCCTTCAGGTCCACTCCTTTGGCTTGCCCCTTGAAGTTCTCTTTCACCGGTTGTCGTCCCTCGGATGCGCACGCAAGTCCTCAACTTGCCTCCATGCCACCCTTCACGTGTGCCCTTTAAAGTCCACTTCCCGGCTTGCCCTTGGAGTCCTCCTCCCTCAGCTCTTATCCCTTACCTCAGCTAACTCTTCACCAGCAACCTTGACTATTGCCTTTGCGCCATCTTCATCTTCGGCCCTCGTCCCTCGGATGCACACAAGCCTCCAGCTTGCCTCCAACCCATCCTTCACGTATGCCTCGAAGTCCGCGCCCCTCGGCTCATCATCCCTGCTATATCAGGTCCCTCGGGTGCACACAAGCCTCCAGCTTGTCTCCATGCAACCCTTCACCATACCGAAGTCGTCCAACCAAGTCAATATGTGTAAACCTGTATAACCTGCACACTCACATACACATATTAGTACACAAGAGAAAGCCTAACTTAAACCCTTTGCCCAAACATCAAAACACATGATCACTCCGGATCACAGATTGCCTCAACACAAAATAGGTAATCATTTCGGCAATTTGGGGGGTTTTCTCTTGAAAATAAGACCTATTGAGGTATCTACAATTCATCAACACGAATTCATTATCGGCGGATCTCTTCTGGCACTCCACGGATCAGAACCGAGGTTCATCCGGGTCTACCTGACCTTGTTGTGACGACCCATCACCCTTTTGCCTTTTAGAAGCCAACCTAACATGTGACACACAAATGCATGTACCCATACCATGCCACAACAAGATAGAACAAGAAAAATCAAGTAAAATAGGCCAAATTAGCTCTAAATCATGATTTAAATGGGAAAAATTAAACTGTACAAAGTGTTACATTTTTCCCAAACGCTTCATGATGAAGTTTGATGAAGATCGGTTTAAAGGGAGAAGCTTTACTAACCCTAGTTGTAGATCCGAGGTAGGAGAAGGCTAGGAGGGTGTTTCTAATATGTGGGAGGGCCTTAGAACAGGAGAGGAGGTCAGGGAGAAGAGATGTTCGCAGGGGGTGACACGCAAAACCTTAGGTTTTGGCCACCCCTATGTGGTCTGTTATTTATTAAGACCTGTGGATCAATCGACTGCCCCTGAGGCAATCGACTGAGAAAATAAACAGAAAGTTCCCCATATGAGATCAGTCGACTGCCCCTGGGGCAGTCCACTGATAAAATGAACAGAAGGTTCCCAGTTTCGAATTCACCTGGACCAGTCGACTGGTACCTGAATTTCAGTTTTTCAGCCTAATTTCAGAAAATACCTAATTAATTCCACAAATCTCCAAAAAATCTAAAATTTCATGGAGAAATTTGTGAAGCCTATGTCTTTTTGGGAAAAATATATTTTCAAATAAAACTATTCCAGATGCCAAGATTGGTATAAAATTCAACCCTTCCTAAATTGTATCATTGAAACTTATCCAAAAGTCCTAATTTTGGTCTCTCCTTGATGTATCTTCTCATACCTGACCATAATACATTTCTAGCACTGAGTTATATGGCATTTACACATTAAACCCTAATTTTTATCAAATATAATCCCATTTTTAACTTTTTCTCCATAAATCTCCTTTTAATGTGCCAATTCCCTAGGATTAAGACTCACCTTTGTCTTCCAAACCCTTTGGCACATTCCATAGTTCACATAATCCCCTAGGAGAAATCCTCCTGAGATCCATTGACCATGGATCTCATTTTAGCTTCTAGAGTTCCCCCTCGAGCTCTTAGTCCTAGCTACCTCCCTAGGTAACTCATTCATAAATGCAAGATTACACCGGTGCTCCTCCAGTGCTTCTTGACCTTCAATTATCACTCTATCACTCTCTTAACTTTGTATACCTTCTTCTTAGTCAAATCATTCCTTTCTCTTTTAAATGGATTTTTCTTGCCATTTTTGACCTTCCCTCTACCATAGTCATAGGGCATCCTTGAATATGACTTTTTACTAACATTTGACTCTCTAGAATAGTATCCTAGTCCCGGCCTACCAATTCTAAGGTGTTGATCATTTGGAATCATACCTAACCCCTTGGATCCTCTAATGATTCTATCTAGGTTCTTTTCTAATTTATCAAGTTTTGCCCTCAAAACTTGATTTTCCTTTTCTAAATTTCTAACTTTAGTATCACCATGCCTATTTTGATCATTCCTAGATCTACCTATTTTCCTAGGCATGTGTCTCCCTTTCTTAGAGTTGATGCCTTGATCCTTAGGTCTAAAAACCCTAGATTTATCATGAAACATGGATTCTTTGGTATTTTGGCTCGCAATAGTATTTCTATTTCTATCATAATACTTAAAACCAAAAGTATGCATAGGCAAGCAATCATTACTATTTCTAGAATTCATGACAATATTTGAAGCATAAGTAAAGTTAGGTATTACCTCCCTTACCCTTGTAGCTCCCCCTTGATATGAGCTTCTCCTTTTCTTCTCTTCTTTTTCCCATCTTCTTAAGTGCTCAATCTTCTTGAGCTCTCCTTTTATTGGACATTGAGTGTGATAATGTCCTAGCTTCCCACAGTATAGCACCTAATGTGCTTCTTTCCTTTCTTTTCCCTACAACCCATATTAGATTTTAAATGAATGGACTTGGGTTTAGGGATTAACTCCTTTTTACCCAATGGACACTTGTCCTTGTAGTGCCTCTTCTTGTTGCATCGAAAGCATATGATGTGCTCTTTTGATTTAGCTTTGGTGGAGGTTGGAGCTTTTTCTTGTTCCGGTATAGATGAGGGTCTCTCCTCCTCCTCAATTCTTGAATTTGACATCTCTTCTTCTTCTCTTGATGAGGTGGATGATCTTTCACTTGTTTGTACCCCTTCACATGATGAGGTTGACAATTCTTTTTCCTCTTGGTCTTCTTGGACCCTTGAACTTATCTCTTTGAGCTCTTCAACTATTTTAGCTCAGGTAGGGTTTTCATGACATTCTTCCAACTTGTTCCACAACTCATATGCACTTTTATATTCCCCTACACCACTCAAAAGATTATTAGGAAAAATATTAACTAATATATCAATTACCTTCTCATTTTCCCTAGAATGTGTTTGTTGCTCCTTAGTCCAATATCGATGTCGAAGCTTTTTCCCGTGCTTGTCTCTTGGAATTTCAAAGGGCTCTCCTATTACCATCATACACTCCCAATCCATTCCAAGCCAAGTGTTCATCCTCGTCCTCCAATAATCAAAGTCTTCATGATCATAAGGAGGTGGTGTGTTGATATCATCAACCAACTTGTCTTCCATCATTTCTCCTCTAGCTTGTGCTCTTATGGCGGTTATTCCAACAAGAGTAGACCTTTGCTCTGATACCACTTGTTAGATCGTTGTTGTCTTGCTAGAGGGGGGTGAATAGCAACTTTCAGTTTTCTTCCTACAATTGTTAGTGTGCTAGCGGAATACACTAACTAAAAACAAAACTAGCAACAAGGAACACACCTATTTACGTGGTTCGGAGATAAAAACTCCTACTCCACAGTTGCCCGTAAGGTGGGCGATCCCTAATCCATTGGTGGATGATTCCCCGGAGCACCTCCAGCTAAATCGCGTAGCTGCTTGTGGGTGGAGAAACCTCTCCACAACCTCTAGACACTATCTGAGCAAGAAAGGCTACTAATTTACTCTATCCAAGCAGATTTCGCTAAGAAAGAAAAGCATGAAATGAGCTTCTTTAAATAGAGCTCAAGTCTGAAATGGCCGCTACCAGTCGACTGCCCCTGGGGCAGTCGACAGGTCCCACTCTGATTCGACCGTTACAGCCAACGTTCGAATCACCAGCCATTACCAGTCGACTACCCCTGGGGCAGTCGACTGGACCTTCCCTATGCCTAGGGTTACCCTTCCCGAGTACAAATCTCTCCGCACTCGAACCCTCCCGGCTTAGTTCCCGACTACAAACACTCACACTCCCTCACGACCTGGTCGACTCTTCACCAGTAGCCTCGACTGTTGCCATCACACCCTCTTCATCTTTGACCCTCGTCCCTCAGATGTGCACACAAGCCTCCAGCTTGCCTCCATGCCATCCTTCACGTATGCCTCAAAGTCCGCGTCCCTCGGCTCATCATCCCTGCTATCCACTGTCCCTCGGATGCGCACACAAGCCTCCAGCTTGCCTCCATTCCACCCTTCACCTGAAGACATCAACCAAGTCTATGTGTACCTGCAAACCTGCAAACTTACATACACATATCAGACAAACAACAAACCCTAACTTAACCATATTGACACACACATCAAAACCCATGATCCTCCCAATCATACTTGGGCCAATTGCCTCAACACTAATTTCATCCGGATTTGTTTTAATCAATAAAATTTTAATCCGGGAACATGGAGAGGATTCCCATGCATAAGTGAAACCAACAATTTGTATTAGAGCCAGGTTTCCTATTTTGTGTGTTTTGGATTCAATTATTTTCATGCATTTCCATATATAATTTTATGTCGGATAATAGTAGGATGTGCGTAGGCTAACATTTTGGTTGCAGGCATAAGATCCAACTATTATGGCTAATGTAAGTGTATGATGGTTGTGTGTGATTGTAATATTTTTTAAATCCTTAGGGTTGACGAGGCTAATTAGTATTTAATTTTTGTAATTAAATACGACATTGTTTAGCCGTTCATTTTAATTTATTTCAATCTAGATTTGTTGTACATGTTGGAAACCAGATGGCTAGAGAGGGGGGGGGTGAATGTAGCCAATCACTTTCACTTAGACTCAAGTCGAATTTCTGCACTTCACTTTGTTAGTAGCACAGCGGAAGTATGAAAACAGAAAGTGCAGAAACAGAAAATGAAGGGAAACAACTACGACTACCAAGATCGCTAACAAGGAGGGTTTACAAGGTTGGGGATAAGTTGCCCCTACTCCTTGGCGTGCCCTTAAGGTGGGCGATCCCTTGATCGTCGGCAGATCAAGCCCCCGTTATCACCGGATAGAAGACAACCTCCTTCTCGGTGGAGAAACCTCTCCACAGCCTTTCAATCACAGAAAAATGTTTAAGCTCAATGAAACAACAAGAAAGATCTTACTCAAGCACCCAGCAAAGTCAAGAACACAACAAGCTTTCCTGAGCTCCACCCAGCGGCGATCTCACGCAAGAAACCCTTCCTCGTGTCTTCCCGCTGTCGGACTCCAAGCTCCTTGTTCCTTCCTCCAAGCACTCACGTAAGAGTTGGTTGCTCCTCAGATCTCAATGACTTGCTCAAAGAATCAACAACACACGCACACAGCAAGTCAAGTGTGGAGAACACAAAATCGCAGCAAGAACTTCAGCAAGCTCGAACTCTAGAACACTGCTTCAACCGAAGTCTTCTCCTCTCTTTTGTTTCTCCACCAAGCATCAGATGACACCATCCCTGCAGCTCCCAACTGCTCATCTGCCAACGCCAGCTACCACTGAGCTATCCCTGGACTCCCTGAGCTTCCCTCAGCAATGCTCTAGTCTCAGCTCCAGTCTGCAGCTCGGCCGTTGCAACCTGAGATGGAAAAACTGACAAACCTGCTCCAAGGAAAGCCTCCATTGACTTCTCCTTGAGTGTTTGAATCCTCCCTTGTCACCTGCAGCTTAATCAGAGTGTTAGAGCAGCATATTAAACAGCATATCATGTATCAGACGTTAAGCGCAGAGAATCAGATACGTTCAGACGTGATCAGAGCGTTTGATAGTGAAATTTGAATTAAAGTGATCGGTCACTGGACCGATCAGAGAGCCTCCTGATCGGTCACCAGACCGATCAGGCTGGGTCCAAACCGATCAGGCTCCGTCCTGATCGGTCCCCAACGCTCGATTAGAAATCACGATTTCTTTGGGACTCTCCTGGATCGATCACCAGACCGATCCCAGGTTATGGATTGATCACCCGACCGATCCACCCGTTTATCAGGCGATTTCTGAGCTTCGCAGTCCAGACCTCCTGATCGATCACCGGACCAATCAGGAAACATTCTGATCGGTCACCAGACTGATCAGGATGGGTCCAGACCGATCAGGATCCGTCCTGATCGATCATAGAGAGGAACTCGCGACACTGGATCGTTCTCCAGAATGATCTGCACAGTGATCCTGATCGGTCACCAGACCGATCAGGAGCACTTCAGCAAGGGAACTCAACCTCACTGTTTGCTCCCTGATCGGTCACTAGACCGATCAGGAGCCAATTAGTGGGTGAAACGAATACTCCCTGATCGGTCACCAGATCGATCAGTCATCGCTGGATCGGTCACCAGACCGATCCACGAAGGAGCACCGTGCCAACTCCCTGATCGATCACCAGACTGATCCAGGGGGCTCCAACCACCTTAGCCCTCCAAGCTAAGGATTTCTCACCTAACCCTCCAAGTTGGGAATTTGCACCTAACCCTCCAAGTTAGGACTTTTCACCTAGCCCTCCAAGCTAAGACTTTTCACCTAGCCCTCCAAGCTAGGACTTTTCACCCAACTCTTCCGGATTAGGACTTTTCAAAACCTAGCCCTCCAAGCTAGGACCTGACCCTCCAAGCCAGGACTTTTTCACCTAATTCTCCAAGATGGGAATTTGCACCTAACCCTCCAAGTCAGGACTTTTATCCTAGCCCTCCAACCTAGGACTTTTCACCCAACTCTTCTGGATTAGGACTTTTCACGGCCAACACAAGAAGGTCACGGCACAAAACAAACACCAAACATGATTAGCGTTAAAGACAAACACTATAGACTGATTTGGAGGAAAAACTAAGCCAAAAACTCACTTTGGTGCCATTGGGAAGTTCTTGAAGATTGGAAGAATCGGCTTGCGCAAAGGAAACTTTCGGCACAAGTGAGACCGCACAGCCCTTCAGCGTGAGAAAACGTCGCAGGAAGAAGATAGAGCTCAGAAGGACTCCTTAGGACTGCACGCACGGAGACTCTCTCGAGGAAGAAGAAAGCGCTGGGAGAGCTTTCGCACGACACAAGGATTGCTCAGGTGGGAGGTTTTTTGGCGCTAGGGTTCAGCACTGAAGGGTTTTTCGCGAAGTTAATCGGTTGGTGGATCGGTCCACCAACCGCAATTTAATGCGATTGAACGGATCACCGTTCGATCTGATAGCGCCCAGACCGATCAGGCTATAGCCTGATCGGACTGAGCTAGGCCTGATCGGTCGATTGACTGATCAGGCGCGCTCCTGATCGGTCGGCTGATTGATCAGGACACGAACAGTAGGGTTCGGAGAGAAACTTGTGAGCCCCATGATCGGTCTATGGACCGATCACTAGAGGGTGCCAGATCGGTTCGAGGACCAATACAGGCTGGCTCAGTAAGGTTGATCAGAATTTCGGGAAGTCACTGAAGTCCCTCTGATCGATCTGTGGACCGATCGTTACAGGATGGAGCCAGATCTGTCCGGGGACCGATCAACCCTATGCCTGATCGGTCGGGTGACCGATCAGGGTTCCTGAAACTCCCAGATTCGATCTGAAACATTCAGTTTCAGATTTTCTGAAACTTTCCAACGAGATCTGATGAAGTTTATCGAACTTGGACATGATCTCATGACTAAAATTGATCCCTGAACAAGGATCAAGAGTCCTTATAGGTTCAACAATCACTTTGCTCCATCCAAATGGAGTCAAACTCAATCAATAATCATTCAAGCAAATTCAATCAAGTTTTGTTCCAAATTCAAGTTTCTAATCAAGTTTCCTTGATTGGAATGTCCATGTATGATCATGGAGCCATATACACATGTTATGCAATGGTTTTCCCCATACTTGGTCACCGAAGTGATTATTATCTCGTCAACTTAATTTCTCAAGGGATGCATTGATATTTTGAGAAATTTAGTTGATCCTAACATCTCACCCCATATCTAGCAAACAAAAACGTTTTGTTAAACCTTATAGTTTGTGTGAGATGTCCCCAAAGTTACCCAATTGTTTCCCAACAATTTCGAAATAATCATGAAGGGTTTGAAAGCATTTTGAAATTCATGACGCACGACACATTCCCAACTCCCTTCTTAGGAAACTAAATTCATTTTTAGGAAGTGGTTTAGTGAAAATGTCAACTAGGTTTGATTTGGACTCTACATGTGAGAGTACAATGTCTCCCCTAGATACATGATCCCTAATGAAGTGGTGACGCACCTCAATGTGTTTGGTCCTAGAATGATGGACTGAATTCTTGGTTAGGTTAATTGTGCTAATGTTATCACATAACACTTGCACACCCTTGTAACTCAATCCATAGTCCTCTAAAGTATGTATCATCCACAACAATTGTGATACGCTCTCTCCCATAGCAATATACTCTGCCTCGGTCGTGGAGAGAGCAACACAGTGTTGCTTCCGACTTGACCAACTTACTAAAGACGAACCTAAGAATTGGCAACCCCCACTTGTGCTTTTCCGGTCCAACTTACATCCAGCGTAGTCGGAATCCGTATAGCTAATTAAGTCAAATGAGTCGGTACGGGGGTACCATAGACCGACTCCTATTGTGCCTTTGAGATATCTCAAAATTCGCTTAACAGCGATTAAGTGAGATTCCTTGGCACAAACTTGATACCTAGCACACATACCCACAGCAAATAGAATATCCGGTCGACTAGCTGTGAGGTATAGCAAACTCCCTATCATGCTCCGATATTGAGTCAAATCAACGGGTTTACCACTCTCATCATTGTCTAATTTTGTGTTTGTAGCCATAGGAGTGGTTACCTCTTTTGAATCACTCATATTGAACTTTCGAAGCATTTCATGTGTATACTTTGATTGGTGCACATGGATACCATCGCGAGTTTGCTGGATTTCAAGTCTAAGGAAGAAAGTCAACTCTCCCACTAAACTCATCTCAAATTCACTCTCCATGTGTCCAATGAACTCATTTAAATAGCCCATATTGTTTAAGCCACAAATTCTAAAAATCTCTGATTTTGAAATTCACCTCCATGATCACTTTTAATTGTCTTAATGGTTGATGATTTTTCATTTTCAACTCTTCTACAAAAAGAAATGAAAACATCTAAGGTTTGGTCCTTATATTTTAAAAAGTAAGTCCATGTATATCTAGTGAAATCATCAATGATCACAAAGCAGTATCTACTTCCATTCAATGATATGATAGTACTACAATCAAATAGATCCATGTGAAGTAAATCTAATGCAGTAGAAGTACTTACAGCGCTTTTACCTTTATGTGCAGATTTTGTTTGCTTACCCATTTAACATGCATCACAAAGTTTATCTTTCTCACACTTGATGCTTGGTAAGCCACAAACCAATCCCTTGTTGGCCAACTTCCGGATGTTCTTCATGTTCACATGTGCTAGCCTCCGGTGCCAAAGGGTGGACTCTTCTTCTTTTGACATGAAACACTTAGCAGAAACATTAGTAGCACATTTAAATGAAACTTGATAAATATTGTCTACTCTTGTTCCTACTAGTACTGTGTCCAAGGTGTCATGTTGTCTAACTAGACATTGACTTGGTTGGAAGTCAATTGTGTAACCCGTGTCACACAATTGACTCACACTTAGGAGATTAAATTTCATCCCCTTGACTAGAAGGACATTTGAGATTCTAAGACATAAGGATATTTGAATGTCTCCTATTCCTATGACCTTAAGACTACCATTGTTACCAAATGATACATTACCTCTACTTTTCTTGTGAAGTGTGGTAAACAATGATCTATCCCCGGTCATGTGTTTGGAGCATCCACTATCAACGAACCAAGTTGATAGATGCTCCCCCTCAATCATAACCTACACAATTCGAAAAATAGAAATTTTAAGTACCCAAATCATGGGACCTTGATAAGTACCAATTTTATTGATAATTTTAATTATTAAAATCCATGTTTGACCTATGTTTTTATTGCTTAATTGTGATTTTACCCTAGGTTTTAGGATTCCCTTTTATTTTGGACTTAATTGCAAATTTACACATATTTGGATTAAATTGGCCACTAATTTTCTGATATATTTTTGTAGGCATGAAAGGATCCTAGACCTAGGGCATATTGGGTCAAACTTGAGTCGGAAGTGGAACCGGATCGAATTATCAAGATTATGATTTAATCTGGGCCGTCCGATTCAAGAGCGGCTAGATCTGAGCCATCCGGGATCATCTGAAGTAATCTGAGCTAGGGCTAGGGTTGATCAAGCACTCTGATCATGATCTGAAGGTTTCATCCCAATCAGAGCTCGATCAACCGTTGGATCAAGCTTGGAGGGCTCTAGATCATCCATTCAAAGATTAGCTTGATCTGGACCATCCGTTGCAAATCTGGAGGATCCGAGCTACCACAAGGCAGATCCTGACCCCAGATCATCATCATCAATGTTTGGCTCAAATCAGACCAAGATCAGCCGTTGGATTGAAATGGATCAATCTGGACCGTCCGTGCTTAATTACTTAAGGAAAAAAATCCCGCAGCCCAGCCTTGTCGCGTCTCCGCCGCAGCTCCTTCCTTCTTACTGTTCTTAGTTTTCTTCATCAGTTTTCTTCAATCCAAGGGGCGCGACCCCTCGATTCTTCTACTAGATCAATTGCTAGGGTATTGGGGAAGGTTCTCGGTGAATTTCCAGCTCCGAATTGGCCAAAACAGAGTTGTTGCGAGGTTTCCACAGCTCTGTCACTTATTGCTTCAATCTCGATTTTGCTCCATCCATCATCCATCCGAGCTATCCAGAGGGGTTCCCTGGAGTGCTTGGTTCATCTCCACACTATCCGCGCAATTGGACAATGCCAGATTGAGGGAATCGATTCGGAAATCAGATTGGTTCAGAGTGTGAGCTGGATTTGAATTGTTGAGCTGTTTTTCAATGGTTTGCTGAGCTTGCGGGTTCGAGGCTCACTCTTGCTTGACGACCAAGAAGCATTTGAGTTGGAGAAGGGTTGAGGAGTAGTTTAAATTGGTTAATTTGAGTTTTCTTAGCTGTAATTTCAGTTCTGCCAATTTATTTCTGTTTCTGAATTTTTATGTATCAGCTGTTAGATGTTGTTTCTGATTATTTTCTACCTAATTAGGGTTCAATTCCTGCAAGTAGTTAGCTAGTTAACTTGTTTAGTGAACAATAGTTTGTAATTTCAATTTAAATTTCGTTTCATTACTTTCGTATCAACTTTGAAGTTGTGTTTCTGTTAAATCTGCTACGTATCAGTCTTGGGCTGTTGCGTATCAGTTCTGTCATTTGTAGCAAGCTAGCTAAGGCTTTATTTTCTGGAATCTATCTTGTAGTTTGATTGCATCCCTGAAGACCTCGGTATTCATTTATGCAATTGGTTTCATCTGCATTTCTGCGTATCAGTGTCTACTGCAGCCATTTTCAGTTTCGATTTCTGTCAGTTGGTTTTGGTTACAGTTTCTGAAGTTTGAATCAAATGAACTTTAGTTTTTACGAATCTTATTGATTATGAATTCGAATTTGGCTTGCTTTGAGTGTGTTCTGCATATGAATTGTACTTCCATTTCTGCACACTATTTCTGCATGAAACGTTTTGAATTGTTGTCAGTGTAAAATTCTGCAAATCTGAATTCTTCATTTCTCAAGCTAGCTTCAAGCATTGGATTTTAGTTGTTTGCTGGATTCTTCATCCATTATGCTACAGCATGCGATTTCTGAAGTTGGACTTAAGTTTTGCATATGGTTTCTAGTGATGCGTATCAATTCTTCCAACTCCATTTCTGAAATTCTGAATTCCAGTCCTGCACATTCTGTTTTCAAAATTCTGCAACTCTGCCGCAGGATTCTGGATTAGCTGAGTGGAATTTAGTAACCTTACCTTTCAGTGAACTATCACACTCGAACTCAGTTTCCATTTGCATCAGACTGCTCATTCAAGGATGAGATTTCTGGAACTCTTCATTACCCCCCTTGCATTTGCATCAATTCTGCATCAGTTTAATTGCATAGGTTCTTGCAGTTGGTAGATCTCCACTTCTGTGTTCTAGATTGCTGAGTTGTTTGTGTAAGGAATGATTGCAATTGGATCAGTATCCAGCATTGATTCAATTCTAAATTTAGTTTCCAATGTGAATTTCTATTCTCTGCTCAAAATGTTGCGTATCAGTCCTTGCTTGGAATTCTGAATTTCATTTTCAGCAAGTTTCAGTCAAACCTATATCATTTGTAACTTGCTCCACTCTCATGGCACCTTGAATCCATGGTCGGAAACCACTGTATTTCAGCCTGCGCAGTCATCAAATCTGAAACGGTGCCAAGTGACCTTTAACTTTTCTTAAGTTCTCTTTAATTTCGGTTGGTGACTTGAGTTTAGCTCGAATTCAATTTGTTATCTCACCTCAGTTGCTTCACTTTAGCACCTTCATATCAGTTTAAATTCTTTGCAGTCTATTTAAGTTTTTGGTACATCAGTTTTCACACACTTACAAGTTTATATCCATCTTGGTATCAAGTCAAATCTTAGGATTGAATTTGTGGTGAACTGTTTTAGGCTGCTGTGTTGTTTTGGTGTTTAACATTTGTTTTGCAATTCGAAATCAGATTCATTGTCCAAAATTGATTAAGTGTTTTAATGGATTAAGTGGTCCCTTGGTTGAATGATAACTTGTTATCACTTGTTAAGTTCCATGGTTGAGTTTTCCTTTATTTTCATTGCGATTTTATTTCTAATTGAGCCCAAAACCCAAATATTTATTTGAAACCCGAAAATTCACAAATGACACCTAAATACGAGCTTGAATCGAACAACGTCAACTAGCTCCGAGAAAAAAATACGACCTGTGGCCCCTATATTACATTTTCATGCTTTTGATTGTAAAAGGGTTTCCAGCTTTCATTCATTTACAAATTCTAAATCTGACAGTCCCACACTTTCGTGACAATTTAATCTAGTAGATTCGGGACCGTCAAATTTTTGGCACCGTTGCCGGGGAAGCAACTAGTTGATTTGTTTGATTTTTGCTTGTATGCTTTTTGACATATCATTGGGTTCTATTTTCTGTTGCTTTATCATTTGTATACGGTTGCTGCCATTTTTCTTTCTTGTTTTGTGACAGGGCTGCAAGATTAAAATGTGGTTGCCAGTGTTCTGGACAGAGATAAAAGAGACATTGGTGGAGTTGAAGAGTAGGGTTAAGGAGTTGGACTCCCAACTAACACCCAACAGTGATTCATCTACTTACCAGCAGCCGTGTCCACAATTTCAGCAATCACATTCGAATTTTCAACGACCCAATTAGTTTTTTCAGTCACATTTACAGCAATTCCAGCAACCACAACAACTTCAGCAGCCACCACAACAATTTCAACTGCAATTTCAACAATTTCAGCCAGATTTTCAGCCAATTCAGCCATTATTCCAGAATTTTCCGATTGGGCAGCCATCATTTCAGCAATTTCAGCCCAATTTCCAGCCACAAACTCAACATGGGCAGCCACCATTTCAGAATTTCCAATAACAAAACCAGAATTTTCAGCCCACTCAATTTGAGTTTTCATCACCACAATTTCAACCTCAGATCCAAGACTTTCCGAGCTACAATTTTCAGCCATCTCCACCAACTTATGAACCAAATATTCAACAATTTAATCAGTCATTTCATCCATTTGAGCAGCCCCATCACATTCCATTTCAACATGCACAACCTCCTCCTGGACTTCAGCAGCCCTATTTTCCATTTCAAGACCAACAGGGGTTCCACACTAACCAAGGAGGTTTTGAGAATCCTGATTGGGATGAGGCTCTACACCAAAGGATGATGGAGATGTGTCAACAAATCCAACAACAACAAGAACAACAACAACAATGGTTTCAAAACATACAAGATAAATTGAATCAGATAAAAGCCCAAAGAGCAGAACAATTATCTTCTCAAGATGCTTTTAATTCTGAGAGCCCCGGAGTTGGTTTTATATCAGTTCAAGGTGACCCTAATGCATGGCCAAGTCCTTCTTCAAGTAATCTTGCAAATTTGATAGAAGAAGAAGAAGATGTAATCATCAAATATAGGGCACCTACAGCATACATCCCTCCGGAGATTCCTACTCAAAATCAATTTCAAAATTTTTCAGCTCCAGAAGAAGAAATTGAAGCTTCACAGGACCATTCTAGACTTTTACTTTGTGGTGATAGCATTATTGATGGTCCTAATTTTTCTAATGTTGTTGTTGCAGATTTTACAGAAGAAGAATGCATAGGAGATGATTCCATAGGTGTAGGGGATTGCACTAAGCCCCAGGGACCACCACAAGATTTAGATGATGAACCAGAAAGTGTAGGGACTTGCATGGTGGAAGCAAGCACCCAAGGATCACCAATTGATTGTCCACCAGAGCCTGAGGCTGATGAGGAGCATGAACATGACCAGGAGGAGACCACAGATACATCTACTATTATAGAACCTTCAGGTATTATCCAGCACGCTCAGGTAAGTATTTCTCCTCTTTGTTCAGAAAAATTCAAAAAGGTACCTAGTGCTGATTTTATTGATTCTGATGAATTTATTGATATACCTTGTGTAGAAATTGTTTGTGAAAATCCAATAGAGGTACCAAACATTGATTTCATTGATCATACTGCATTACTTGACACATCCATTGTAAATATGAATTGCGAAATAATTTTAGAGGCACCCATAATTGATGTAGTTTTTTATGATGAATCACTTAATACATCTTTTGTGGATATGGATAGTGAAAAATTTTTAGAAGTGCCTGAAATGGATGTTATTTATTTTGATGAATCTCTTGCTATATCTTATGCTGAGGTTGAATGTGAGAAACTCATGGAAATATCTGAGATTGATTTGATTGGTTGTGACACATTACTTGATACACCCCTGATTGAAAATAATTGTGAAATTTCTATTGATGAGCCAGAACTTGATTTCTTTATTTGTGATGAGTATTTGGATGAAAATTTTGTAGGAAATGATTTGGAAAATTTTATTGAGGTACCAGAATTTGATTTAATTGAATATGATGCAGTTTTGGATTCATTTAATGCAGAGACTGAATTTATATCATTTCATTCTGACCCTGAACACTTGAGAGAGGTATTACATTGTTTTGTAGGGTCCAGAAGACTTCAGGAGTGGGTACACCAACTGAACAGACTTCAGCCTCCTGGAAGGGCATCAAGAAGGAGGAGATGATCTTACTTTAATTAAAAGCACTCCACCCTTGAATGGCTCTTGAACCTAAATCGCCTGAGGCCACCTGAACAAAATTTTGTGAAATTCAAGTGTGGGGGAGTCCTGATTCTCCCAGCCACCCAGAAACCTCCACTGCCAAGATGGAGGCTCCTTCTGGATAGACTCCGTCCACCAGAATAAAGGGGAGTTTGATTTTTCTTGTATTTTCTTTTATTTCATTTTTCATTTTCATGCTTCCTAGAATTAGAATTTTCCTTTGAACTGAGTCCTTGTAAATAAATGCATGTTATTTCTTTTGTCACTTTTTCTTGCATGAGTAGAAATAAAAGTATCCCTCTAGGTTATCTTCATGTCATTTTAGAATCTTTTGAAAATAAATTAAATTTGATTGTCAAGACTTAGGGTTTGAGCTAATGGATGAAATCTTGGATACTTGAGTACTACTTGCTTTAGATTCTTAATTGAGGACTTGGGATGAATTATTTTGACCTAGTGAGAATTAGCCCTACTTTTGTGATACACATATGTCATTGTGCTCTAGAACTTGCTTAGGTTCTTTCAAAACCATATTTCAATGATTGGATCACATCTATAGAGGCTAATCCATTTGTTTTCCTTTCCACCTCAATTTTTAGCAATAATCATGTTTATCTTATTTGTCCTTACTTATTTCCTTCTCTTACCTTCACTTTTCTTTGGACTTGTGTTTGAAATGTTTCTAATGATATTTTGCCCGAGACGGACAAAGATTTAAGTGTGGGGGAGTGACTAAAGCTTTGGATGCATTTCAACTCGAAAAAAAAAATTTCATGTGCCAATTTAGTCGAGTTTGGTATCAAGATCAAGCAAGAAGAATTAGTTAAGGAAGACAACAATTGAAGCATCTAGATTCTTGCTCATCATTTGAAGATCCAAGGAAAACACATGGCATGCAATATAAAAATCTGCAATGAATGAAGAAAGGGAATGACACACAAATGAAGAAAACTTGTGCCAACAGAAAAAAAAAATTTCCAAGTGAAGCCGGATTTAGTTGGGTTGTCTTGACAGGAATTAAATGGCAAGGTCCAACCATTAGAAATTCTGAAGGTCAGCAAGGAACAAATCAGATTCAAGAAGAGAAAAAAAAATCTGTGCAATAACAAGAAAAAATCTGTGCCAAGTGAGGAAAATGTGCCAAGGCTTCAAGTAGAGTTCATTTTTTTATGAATCTTACACATGATTAGAGAGTGCCAGTTTTGAAATCAATTGACTGCTGTGAAAAGAAAAAAATTTCAGAAACCAACTAATGCAGAAACACATGAAGGCAGATGCAAAAACAGGAAATGGAAACTCCTTGGAAGCTCACGGCAGTGTGAATTGGAGCTAGTTCCTGGTCAGCAAGGTATCCAACTGAGCAGATTGAAACCAGGAATGAATTCAGCAATTGACTAAGAAAAAAAAAACAGAAAACAGCTGAAGCAGAAAAAAATCAGAATGGAAAGTTTGAAAAACAAGGCAGTTTATGCCAAGAAGAAGCTGAAATTTGGGTTTCCAAGGCTTGGAATCAAGGGATTAAGTATTCTGCTGTTCTTGAAGCTCATGGCAGCTCATGCAGATTGTAGATTGTTCCACCATCAATCTGATTGCAGTAGAGAAAAGAATGAAAGAAAAAGAAATTCAGAGAACAAAACAAAGAACAAAAATGGCACACAAAAGGAAAATTGGCACAAGGAAATCAAGAAAAGTTTTTTCACCCCAAATCAAAGTGCATTGGTCAAAGTCTTACTCCACCACTCAAATCTGATTTTAAAGAGGGGCAAAGCACATTACTTACATTTCTGAGCAACCAAGTCTCCCACTCAATCAATTTTTCCAATTTCTTAGTTTTTACTCCATTTCTTACCATTTTTTATGATTTCATTTGTTTTTATAGTTGTTGATCCTTTTCATGATTAATGATGGAGAGTAGATAATAAGCAAGCTTATGGTAGTGCAAGAATCATGTGTGTTTGAGTGAGCTCCACTTCCATCATCAAGTTAGAATTTAAGGAGAGAGCCACCAAAACTTCCCTTGAAAGGCTAGTGATTTAAATTCATCTCAATGACTCATGATGGATGAAAAGGCTAAGTTGTTGATTTAAGGACAAGATACTAATCCATAGAGCTTAGATTTATGAGAATTGACGACCTTAGGTAATTTCTTTTCATTTGCTTCTAATTATGCTTAAGGAAATCTAGGGGATACTTAATTAGTTGTTTCGCGAGATGCTCAAGGTTAAGTGTGGGGGAGTTGATAAGTACCAATTTTATTGATAATTTTAATTGTTAAAATCCATGTTTGATCTATGTTTTTATTGCTTAATTATGATTTTAACCTAGGTTTTTGGATTCCCTTTTATTTTGGACTTAATTGCAAATTTACACATATTTGGATTAAATTGGCCACTAATTTTCTGATATATTTTTGTAGGCATGAAAGGATCCTAGACCTAGGGCATATTGGGTCAAACTTGAGTCGGAAGTGGAACCGGATCGAATTATCAAGATTATGATTTAATCTGGGCTGTCCGATTCAAGAGCGGCTAGATCTGAGCCATCCGGGATCATCTGAAGTAATCTGAGCTAGGGCTAGGGTTGATCAAGCACTCTGATCAAGATCTGAAGGTTTCATCCCAATCAGAGCTCGATCAACCGTTGGATCAAGCTTGGAGGGCTCTAGATCATCCATTCAAAGATTAGCTTGATCTGGACCATCCGTTGCAAATCTGGAGGATCCGAGCTACCACAAGGCAGATCCTGACCCCAGATCATCATCATCAAAGTTTGGCTCAAATCAGACCAAGATCAGCCATTGGATTGAAATGGATCAATCTGGACCGTCCGTGCTTAATTACTTAAGGAAAAAAATCCCGCAGCCCAGCCTTGTCGCGTCTCCGCCGCAGCTCCTTCCTTCTTGCTGTTCTTAGTTTTCTTCATCAGTTTTCTTCAATCCAAGGGGCGCGACCCCTCGATTCTTCTACTAGATCAATTGCTAGGCTATTGGGAAGGTTCTCGGTGAATTTCCAGCTCCGAATTGGCCAAAACAGAGTTGTTGCGAGGTTTCCACAGCTCTCTCACTTATTGCATCAATCTCGGTTTTGCTCCATCCTTCATCCATCCGAGCTATCCAGAGGGGTTCCCTGGAGTGCTTGGTTCATCTCCACACCATCCGCGCAATTGGACAATGCCAAATTGAGGGAATCGATTCGGAAATCAGATTGGTTCAGAGTGTGAGCTGGATTTGAATTGTTGAGCTGTTTTTCAATGGTTTGCTGAGCTTGCGGGTTCGAGGCTCACTCTTGCTTGACGACCAAGAAGCATTTGAGTTGGAGAAGGGTTGAGGAGTAGTTTAAATTGGTTAATTTGAGTTTTCTTAGCTGTAATTTCAGTTCTGCCAATTTATTTCTATTTCTGAATTTTTATGTATCAGCTGTTAGATGTTGTTTCTGATTAGTTTCTGCCTAATTAGGGTTCAATTCCTGCAAGTAGTTAGCTAGTTAACTTGTTTAGTGAACAATAGTTTGTAATTTCAATTTAAATTTCGTTTCATTACTTTCGTATCAACTTTGAAGTTGTGTTTCTGTTAAATTTGCTGCGTATCAGTCTTGGGCTGTTGCGTATCAGTTCTGTCATTTGTAGCAAGCTAGCTAAGGCTTTATTTTCTGGAATCTATCTTGTAGTTTGATTGCATCCCTGAAGACCTCGGTATTCATTTATGCAATTGGTTTCATCTGCATTTCTGCGTATCAGTGTCTACTGCAGCCATTTTCAGTTTCGATTTCTGTTAGTTGATTTTGGTTACAGTTTCTGAAGTTTGAATCAAATGAACTTTAGTTTTTACGAATCTTATTGATTATGAATTCGAATTTGGCTTGCTTTGAGTGTGTTCTGCATATGAATTGTACTTCCATTTCTGCACACTATTTCTGCATGAAACGTTTTGAATTGTTGTCAGTGTAAAATTCTGCAAATCTGAATTCTTCATTTCTCAAGCTAGCTTCAAGCATTGGATTTTAGTTGTTTGCTGGATTCTTCATCCATTATGCTACAGCATGCGATTTCTGAAGTTGGACTTAAGTTTTGCATATGGTTTCTAGTGATGCGTATCAATTCTTCCAACTCCATTTCTGAAATTCTGAATTCCAGTCCTGCACATTCTGTTTTCAAAATTCTGCAACTCTGCCGCAGGATTCTGGATTAGCTGAGTGGAATTTAGTAACCTTACCTTTCAGTGAACTATCACACTCGAACTCAGTTTCCATTTGCATCAGACTGCTCATTCAAGGATGAGATTTCTGGAACTCTTCATTACCCCCCTTGCATTTGCATCAATTCTGCATCAGTTTAATTGCATAGGTTCTTGCAGTTGGTAGATCTCCACTTCTGTGTTCTAGATTGCTGAGTTGTTTGTGTAAGGAATGATTGCAATTGGATCAGTATCCAGCATTGATTCAATTCTAAATTTAGTTTCCAATGTGAATTTCTATTCTCTACTCAAAATGTTGCGTATCAGTCCTTGCTTGGAATTCTGAATTTCATTTTCAGCAAGTTTCAGTCAAACCTATATCATTTGTAACTTGCTCCACTCTCATGGCACCTTGAATCCATGGTCGGAAACCACTGTATTTCAGCCTGCGCAGTCATCAAATCTGAAACGGTGCCAAGTGACCTTTAGCTTTTCTTAAGTTCTCTTTAATTTCGGTTGGTGACTTGAGTTTAGCTCGAATTCAATTTGTTATCTCACCTCAGTTGCTTCACTTTAGCACCTTCATATCAGTTTAAATTCTTTGCAGTCTATTTAAGTTTTTGGTACATCAGTTTTCACACACTTACAAGTTTATATCCATCTTGGTATCAAGTCAAATCTTAGGATTGAATTTGTGGTGAACTGTTTTAGGCTGCTGTGTTGTTTTGGTGTTTAACATTTGTTTTGCAATTCGAAATCAGATTCATTGTCCAAAATTGATTAAGTGTTTTAATGGATTAAGTGGTCCCTTGGTTGAATGATAACTTGTTATCACTTGTTAAGTTCCATGGTTGAGTTTTCCTTTATTTTCATTGCGATTTTATTTCTAATTGAGCCCAAAACCCAAATATTTATTTGAAACCCGAAAATTCACAAATGACACCTAAATACGAGCTTGAATCGAACAACGTCAACTAGCTCCGAGAAAAAAATACGACCTGTGGCCCCTATATTACATTTTCATGCTTTTGATTGTAAAAGGGTTTCCAGCTTTCATTCATTTACAAATTCTAAATCTGACAGTCCCACACTTTCGTGACAATTTAATCTAGTAGATTCGGGACCGTCAAATTTTTGGCACCGTTGCCGGGGAAGCAACTAGTTGATTTGTTTGATTTTTGCTTGTATGCTTTTTGACATATCATTGGGTTCTATTTTCTGTTGCTTTATCATTTGTATACGGTTGCTGCCATTTTTCTTTCTTGTTTTGTGACAGGGCTGCAAGATTAAAATGTGGTCGCCAGTGTTCTGGACAGAGATAAAAGAGACATTGGTGGAGTTGAAGAGTAGGGTTAAGGAGTTGGACTCCCAACTAACACCCAACAGTGATTCATCTACTTACCAGCAGCCGTGTCCACAATTTCAGCAATCACATTCGAATTTTCAACGACCCAATCAGTTTTTTCAGTCACATTTACAACAATTCCAGCAACCACAACAACTTCAGCAGCCACCACAACAATTTCAACTGCAATTTCAACAATTTCAGCCGGATTTTCAGCCAATTCAGCCATTATTCCAGAATTTTCCGATTGGGCAGCCATCATTTCAGCAATTTCAGCCCAATTTCCAGCCACAAACTCAACATGGGCAGCCACCATTTCAGAATTTCCAACAACAAAACCAGAATTTTCAGCCCACTCAATTTGTGTTTTCATCACCACAATTTCAACCTCAGATCCAAGACTTTCCGAGCTACAATTTTCAGCCATCTCCACCAACTTATGAACCAAATATTCAACAATTTAATCAGTCATTTCATCCATTTGAGCAGCCCCATCACATTCCATTTCAACATGCACAACCTCCTCCTGGACTTCAGCAGCCCTATTTTCCATTTCAAGACCAACAGGGGTTCCACACTAACCAAGGAGGTTTTGAGAATCCTGATTGGGATGAGGCTCTACACCAAAGGATGATGGAGATGTGTCAACAAATCCAACAACAACAAGAACAACAACAACAATGGTTTCAAAACATACAAGATAAATTGAATCAGATAAAAGCCCAAAGAGCAGAACAATTATCTTCTCAAGCTGCTTTTAATTCTGAGAGCCCCGGAGTTGGTTTTATATCAGTTCAAGATGACCCTAATGCATGGCCAAGTCCTTCTTCAAGTAATCTTGCAAATTTGATAGAAGAAGAAGAAGATGTAATCATCAAATATAGGGCACCTACAGCATACATCCCTCCGGAGATTCCTACTCAAAATCAATTTCAAAATTTTTCAGCTCCAGAAGAAGAAATTGAAGCTTCACAGGACCATTCTAGACTTTTACTTTGTGATGATAGCATTATTGATGGTCCTAATTTTTCTAATGTTGTTGTTGCAGATTTTACAGAAGAAGAATGCATAGGAGATGATTCCATAGGTGTAGGGGATTGCACTAAGCCCCAGGGACCACCACAAGATTTAGATGATGAACCAGAAAGTGTAGGGACTTGCATGGTGGAAGCAAGCACCCAAGGATCACCAATTGATTGTCCACCAGAGCCTGAGGCTGATGAGGAGCATGAACATGACCAGGAGGAGACCACAGATACATCTACTATTATAGAACCTTCAGGTATTATCCAGCACGCTCAGGTAAGTATTTCTCCTCTTTGTTCAGAAAAATTCAAAAAGGTACCTAGTGCTGATTTTATTGATTCTGATGAATTTATTGATATACCTTGTGTAGAAATTGTTTGTGAAAATCCAATAGAGGTACCAAACATTGATTTCATTGATCATACTGCATTACTTGACACATCCATTGTAAATATGAATTGCGAAATAATTTTAGAGGCACCCATAATTGATGTAGTTTTTTATGATGAATCACTTAATACATCTTTTGTGGATATGGATAGTGAAAAATTTTTAGAAGTGCCTGAAATGGATGTTATTTATTTTGATGAATCTCTTGCTATATCTTATGCTGAGGTTGAATGTGAGAAACTCATGGAAATATCTGAGATTGATTTGATTGGTTGTGACACATTACTTGATACACCCCTGATTGAAAATAATTGTGAAATTTCTATTGATGAGCCAGAACTTGATTTCTTTATTTGTGATGAGTATTTGGATGAAAATTTTGTAGGAAATGATTTGGAAAATTTTATTGAGGTACCAGAATTTGATTTAATTGAATATGATGCAGTTTTGGATTCATTTAATGCAGAGACTGAATTTATATCATTTCTTTCTGACCCTGAACACTTGAGAGAGGTATTACATTGTTTTGTAGGGTCCAGAAGACTTCAGGAGTGGGTACACCAACTGAACAGACTTCAGCCTCCTGGAAGGGCATCAAGAAGGAGGAGATGATCTTACTTTAATTAAAAGCACTCCACCCCTTGAATGGCTCTTGAACCTAAATCGCCTGAGGCCACCTGAACAAAATTTTGTGAAATTCAAGTGTGGGGGAGTCCTGATTCTCCCAGCCACCCAGAAACCTCCACTGCCAAGATGGAGGCTCCTTCTGGATAGACTCCGTCCACCAGAATAAAGGGGAGTTTGATTTTTCTTGTATTTTCTTTTATTTCATTTTTCATTTTCATGCTTCCTAGAATTAGAATTTTCCTTTGAACTGAGTCCTTGTAAATAAATGCATGTTATTTCTTTTGTCACTTTTTCTTGCATGAGTAGAAATAAAAGTATCCCTCTAGGTTATCTTCATGTCATTTTAGAATCTTTTGAAAATAAATTAAATTTGATTGTCAAGACTTAGGGTTTGAGCTAATGGATGAAATCTTGGATACTTGAGTACTACTTGCTTTAGATTCTTAATTGAGGACTTGGGATGAATTATTTTGACCTAGTGAGAATTAGCCCTACTTTTGTGATACACATATGTCATTGTGCTCTAGAACTTGCTTAGGTTCTTTCAAAACCATATTTCAATGATTGGATCACATCTATAGAGGCTAATCCATTTGTTTTCCTTTCCACCTCAATTTTTAGAAATAATCGTGTTTATCTTATTTGTCCTTACTTATTTCCTTCTCTTACCTTCACTTTTCTTTGGACTTGTGTTTGAAATGTTTCTAATGATATTTTGCCCGAGACGGACAAAGATTTAAGTGTGGGGGAGTGACTAAAGCTTTGGATGCATTTCAACTCGAAAAAAAAATTTCATGTGCCAATTTAGTCGAGTTTGGTATCAAGATCAAGCAAGAAGAAGTAGTTAAGGAAGACAACAATTGAAGCATCTAGATTCTTGCTCATCATTTGAAGATCCAAGGAAAACACATGGCATGTAATATAAAAATCTGCAATGAATGAAGAAAGGGAATGACACACAAATGAAGAAAACTTGTGCCAACAGAAAAAAAAAATTTCCAAGTGAAGCTGGATTTAGTTGGGTTGTCTTGACAGGAATTAAATGGCAAGGTCCAACCATTAGAAATTCTGAAGGGCAGCAAGGAACAAATCAGATTCAAGAAGAGAAAAAAAAAATCTGTGCAATAACAAGAAAAAATCTGTGCCAAGTGAGGAAAATGTGCCAAGGCTTCAAGTAGAGTTCATTTTTTTATGAATCTTACACATGATTAGAGAGTGCCAGTTTTGAAATCAATTGACTGCTGTGAAAAGAAAAAAATTTCAGAAACCAACTAATGCAGAAACACATGAAGGCAGATGCAAAAACAGGAAATGGAAACTCCTTGGAAGCTCACGGCAGTGTGAATTGGAGCTAGTTCCTGGTCAGCAAGGTATCCAACTGAGCAGATTGAAACCAGGAATGAATTCAGCAATTGACTAAGAAAAAAAAAATAGAAAACAGCTGAAGCAGAAAAAAATCAGAATGGAAAGTTTGAAAAACAAGGCAGTTTATGCCAAGAAGAAGCTGAAATTTGGGTTTCCAAGGCTTGGAATCAAGGGATTAAGTATTCTGCTGTTCTTGAAGCTCACGGCAGCTCATGCAGATTGTAGATTGTTCCACCATCAATCTGATTGCAGTAGAGAAAAGAATGAAAGAAAAAGAAATTCAGAGAACAAAACAAAGAACAAAAATGGCACACAAAAGGAAAATTGGCACAAGGAAATCAAGAAAAGTTTTTTCACCCCAAATCAAAGTGCATTGGTCAAAGTCTTACTCCACCACTCAAATCTGATTTTAAAGAGGGGCAAAGCACATTACTTACATTTCTGAGCAACCAAGTCTCCCACTCAATCAATTTTTCCAATTTCTTAGTTTTTACTCCATTTCTTACCATTTTTTATGTTTTCATTTGTTTTTATAGTTGTTGATCCTTTTCATGATTAATGATGGAGAGTAGATAATAAGCAAGCTTATGGTAGTGCAAGAATTATGTGTGTTTGAGTGAGCTCCACTTCCATCATCAAGTTAGAATTTAAGGAGAGAGCCACCAAAACTTCCCTTGAAAGGCTAGTGATTTAAATTCATCTCAATGACTCATGATGGATGAAAAGGCTAAGTTGTTGATTTAAGGACAAGATACTAATCCATAGAGCTTAGATTTATGAGAATTGACGACCTTAGGTAATTTCTTTTCATTTGCTTCTAATTATGCTTAAGGAAATCTAGGGGATACTTAATTAGTTGTTTCGCGAGACGCTCAAGGTTAAGTGTGGGGGAGTTGATAAGTACCAATTTTATTGATAATTTTAATTGTTAAAATCCATGTTTGATCTATGTTTTTATTGCTTAATTATGATTTTACCCTAGGTTTTTGGATTCCCTTTTATTTTGGACTTAATTGCAAATTTACACATATTTGGATTAAATTGGCCACTAATTTTCTGATATATTTTTGTAGGCATGAAAGGATCCTAGACCTAGGGCATATTGGGTCAAACTTGAGTCGGAAGTGGAACCGGATCGAATTATCAAGATTATGATTTAATCTGGGCCGTCCGATTCAAGAGCGGCTAGATCTGAGCCATCCGGGATCATCTGAAGCAATCTGAGCTAGGGCTAGGGTTGATCAAGCACTCTGATCAAGATCTGAAGGTTTCATCCCAATCAGAGCTCGATCAACCGTTGGATCAAGCTTGGAGGGCTCTAGATCATCCATTCAAAGATTAGCTTGATCTGGACCATCCGTTGCAAATCTGGAGGATCCGAGCTACCACAAGGCAGATCCTGACCCCAGATCATCATCATCAAAGTTTGGCTCAAATCAGACCAAGATCAGCCGTTGGATTGAAATGGATCAATCTGGACCGTCCGTGCTTAATTACTTAAGGAAAAAAATCCCGCAGCCCAGCCTTGTCGCGTCTCCGCCGCAGCTCCTTCCTTCTTGCTGTTCTTAGTTTTCTTCATCAGTTTTCTTCAATCCAAGGGGCGCGACCCCTCGATTCTTCTACTAGATCAATTGCTAGGCTATTGGGAAGGTTCTCGGTGAATTTCCAGCTCCGAATTGGCCAAAACAGAGTTGTTGCGAGGTTTCCACAGCTCTCTCACTTATTGCATCAATCTCGGTTTTGCTCCATCCTTCATCCATCCGAGCTATCCAGAGGGGTTCCCTGGAGTGCTTGGTTCATCTCCACACCATCCGCGCAATTGGACAATGCCAGATTGAGGGAATCGATTCGGAAATCAGATTGGTTCAGAGTGTGAGCTGGATTTGAATTGTTGAGCTGTTTTTCAATGGTTTGCTGAGCTTGCGGGTTCGAGGCTCACTCTTGCTTGACGACCAAGAAGCATTTGAGTTGGAGAAGGGTTGAGGAGTAGTTTAAATTGGTTAATTTGAGTTTTCTTAGCTGTAATTTCAGTTCTGCCAATTTATTTCTATTTCTGAATTTTTATGTATCAGCTGTTAGATGTTGTTTCTGATTAGTTTCTGCCTAATTAGGGTTAAATTCCTGCAAGTAGTTAGCTAGTTAACTTCTTTAGTGAACAATAGTTTGTAATTTCAATTTAAATTTCGTTTCATTACTTTCGTATCAACTTTGAAGTTGTGTTTCTGTTAAATCTGCTGCGTATCAGTCTTGGGCTGTTGCGTATCAGTTCTGTCATTTGTAGCAAGCTAGCTAAGGCTTTATTTTCTGGAATCTATCTTGTAGTTTGATTGCATCCCTGAAGACCTCGGTATTCATTTATGCAATTGGTTTCATCTGCATTTCTGCGTATCAGTGTCTACTGCAGCCATTTTCAGTTTCGATTTCTGTCAGTTGGTTTTGGTTACAGTTTCTGAAGTTTGAATCAAATGAACTTTAGTTTTTACGAATCTTATTGATTATGAATTCGAATTTGGCTTGCTTTGAGTGTGTTCTGCATATGAATTGTACTTCCATTTCTGCACACTATTTCTGCATGAAACGTTTTGAATTGTTGTCAGTGTAAAATTCTGCAAATCTGAATTCTTCATTTCTCAAGCTAGCTTCAAGCATTGGATTTTAGTTGTTTGCTGGATTCTTCATCCATTATGCTACAGCATGCGATTTCTGAAGTTGGACTTATGTTTTGCATATGGTTTCTAGTGATGCGTATCAATTCTTCCAACTCCATTTCTGAAATTCTGAATTCCAGTCCTGCACATTCTGTTTTCAAAATTCTGCAACTCTGCCGCAGGATTCTGGATTAGCTGAGTGGAATTTAGTAACCTTACCTTTCAGTGAACTATCACACTCGAACTCAGTTTCCATTTGCATCAGACTGCTCATTCAAGGATGAGATTTCTGGAACTCTTCATTACCCCCCTTGCATTTGCATCAATTCTGCATCAGTTTAATTGCATAGGTTCTTGCAGTTGGTAGATCTCCACTTCTGTGTTCTAGATTGCTGAGTTGTTTGTGTAAGGAATGATTGCAATTGGATCAGTATCCAGCATTGATTCAATTCTAAATTTAGTTTCCAATGTGAATTTCTATTCTCTGCTCAAAATGTTGCGTATCAGTCCTTGCTTGGAATTCTGAATTTCATTTTCAGCAAGTTTCAGTCAAACCTATATCATTTGTAACTTGCTCCACTCTCATGGCACCTTGAATCCATGGTCGGAAACCACTGTATTTCAGCCTGCGCAGTCATCAAATCTGAAATGGTGCCAAGTGACCTTTAGCTTTTCTTAAGTTCTCTTTAATTTCGGTTGGTGACTTGAGTTTAGCTCGAATTCAATTTGTTATCTCACCTCAGTTGCTTCACTTTAGCACCTTCATATCAGTTTAAATTCCTTGCTGTCTATTTAAGTTTTTGGTACATCAGTTTTCACACACTTACAAGTTTATATCCATCTTGGTATCAAGTCAAATCTTAGGATTGAATTTGTGGTGAACTGTTTTAGGCTGCTGTGTTGTTTTGGTGTTTAACATTTGTTTTTCAATTCGAAATCAGATTCATTGTCCAAAATTGATTAAGTGTTTTAATGGATTAAGTGGTCCCTTGGTTGAATGATAACTTGTTATCACTTGTTAAGTTCCATGGTTGAGTTTTCCTTTATTTTCATTGCGATTTTATTTCTAATTGAGCCCAAAACCCAAATATTTATTTGAAACCCGAAAATTCACAAACGACACCTAAATACAAGCTTGAATCGAACAACGTCAACTAGCTCCGAGAAAAAAATACGACCTGTGGCCCCTATATTACATTTTCATGCTTTTGATTGTAAAAGGGTTTCCAGCTTTCATTCATTTACAAATTCTAAATCTGACAGTCCCACACTTTCGTGACAATTTAATCTAGTAGATTCGGGACCGTCAGACCTAAATCATTAACTAAACAAGACTTAGGCACCCATGCCTTGACAACTCTCTTTTGAACCTTGGGTGTCCTAGATTGTCTCATATCAGTCCTAGACATCAAGGACACGAATGAGGGTTCTTTAGGTCGATAACCAATACCGACCCTATTGTAGACCGCCCTTTGGGCATTCAAGATCATGTCTAGGGTTTTAGAGCTAGTTGAGAACTTCTCAAGAATATTCTTGAGTCTCTCAACTTTACTCTTTAATGATTTGTTCTCTTTTACTAGCAAGTCATCATGCAAATCATTTACATCCTCAACCTTAGAGGATTTCAATTTATCAACCTCAAGCTTCAATGACTTAATCTCATTTTCTAACAATTCAACATGCAAATCATCAATGTTATCATCCCTAGATAATTTCAATTGATCAATTTCTAATTGCAATGCTTTAACTTTATTTTTTGACTTCTTAAGCATACTAGTTAAACATGCAATTGCTCTATAATATTTTTCAAGCTCGGGAGAAGTTACCTCTTCATCATTCGAAGATGATGAAGCTGCGTTTGAGGAACTTGAAGATTCATCACAGCTTTCCTCCCTAGAGCCATGAGTGCCACATGCCTTGTGCTCTTCTCCTCCTTCTCTTCATCGGATGAGCTAGAGGATGACTCATCCCAAGTGGCCTTCAAGGCCTTCTTCTTCTTCTTGAATTTTTCTTCTTTCTTTTTGGATTTTTCCTCCTTCTTTAGTTTTGGACATTCATTCTTGAAATGCCCTTTCCTACCACACTCAAAGCAAGATGCATTAGTCTTATCAAGTTTAGCTTCACTAGAGTTACCTCTACTCTTGAAGCGTCGACCCCTTCTCATCATTCTTCGCACAAAGTTTGCCATTTCGGAGGAAGAAGAGTCGTTGCCATCTTCTTTAGAATCGGACTTGGATTCAGAAGAGGATGAAGACGAAGAGACCTCCTTCTCCTTCTTCTTCTCCTTCTTCTTCTTGTTGGATCGGTCCCCTGCAACTAAAGCAATCCCCTTCTTCTTGGGGCCTTTGTTAGCCATTTCATGCAATTCCATCTCACAAAATAAGTCATCTAACTTTACAATAGATAGATCCTTGGAAACTTTATAGGCATCCACCATGTATGACCACAAAGCATTCCTTGGAAAGGCATTCAAGACATACCTCACAAGGTCGCGATTCTCGATCTTTTCATCAATCGAATGAAGCCCATTGAGGACTTCCTTGAACTGACTATGAAACTCACTTACCGATTCATTCTCCTTCATGGAGAGATTTTGGAGTTGATTGAGGAGCAAATCCCTCTTTGCGATTCTTGAGTCTCGGGTGCCCTCGTGAAGCTCAATGAGTTTGTTCCACAAGTCCTTTGCACTTGTGAATGGACCAACCTTGATGAGTTGGTCTTTGTTCATGCCACATTGTAGAGTGACAACCGCCTTCGCGTCGGCTTCACTCTTTCGAGTTTGTTCGGCAGTCCATCTCCACGACTCAAGTTCTTTGCCTTCATCATCCTTAGGAGGGGTGAATCCCTCCTTCACCGCAAACCAAGTATTGATATCCATCTTCAAATAATATTCCATCTTCGATCTCCAATATTGGAAATCAGCGCCATCGAAGAATGGAGGTCGGGTGGTGGAGAAGCCTTCTCTCAACGCCATCTTGTTGATAACTCTCGGATGTTAAGCCGTAAATAGAGCCCCAAGCTCTGATACCACTTGTTGGAAACTGGATGGCTAGAGAGGGGGGGGGTGAATGTAGCCAATCACTTTCACTTAGACCCAAGTCGAATTTCTGCACTTCACTTTGTTAGTAGCACAGCGGAAGTATGAAAATAGAAAGTGCAGAAACAGAAAATGAAGGGAAACAACTACGACTACCAAGATCGCTAACAAGGAGGGTTTACAAGGTTTGGGGATAACTTGCCCCTACTCCTTGGCGTGCCCATAAGGTGGGCGATCCCTTGATCGTCGGCAGATCAAGCCCCGGTTATCATCGGATAGAAGACAACCTCCTTCTCGGTGGAGAAACCTCTCCACAGCGTTTCAATCACAGATAAATGTTTAAGCTCAATGAAACAACAAGAATGATCTTACTCAAGCACCCAACAAAGACAAGAACACAGCAACCTTTCCTGAGCACCACCAAGCGGCGATCTCACGCAAGAAACCCTTCCTAGAGTCTTCCCGCTGTCGGACTCCAAGCTCCTTGTTCCTTCCTCCAAGCACTCACATAAGAGTTAGTTGCTCCTCAGATCTCAATGACATGCTCAAAGAATCAACAGCACACGCACACAACAAGTCAAGTGTGGAGAACACAAAATCGCAGCAAGAACTTCAGCAAGCTCGAACTCTAGAACACTGCTTCAATTGAAGTCTTCTCCTCTCTTTTGTTTCTCCACCAAGCATCAGATGACACCATCCCTGGAGCTCCCAGCTGCTCACCTACCAACGTCAACTACCACTGAGCTATCCCTGGACTCCCTGACCTTCCCTCAGCCAAGCTCCAGTCTCAGCTCCAGTCTGCAGCTCGGCCGTTGCAACCTGAGATGGGCAAATGGACAAACCTGCTCCAAGGAAAGCCTCCATTGACTTCTCCTTGAGTGTATGAATCCTCCCCTGTCACCTGCAGCTTAATCAGAGTGTTAGAGCAGCATATCAAACACCATATCATGTATCAGACGTTAAGCGTAGAGAATCGGATACGTTCAGACGCGATCAGAGCGTCTGATAGTGCAATTTGAACTAAATTGATCGGTCACTGGACCGATCAGAGAGCCTCCTAATCGATCACCAGACCGATCAGGCTGGGTCCAAACTGATCAGGCTCCGTCCTGATCGGTCCCCAACGCTCGATTAGAAATCACGATATCGTTGGGACTCTCCTGGATCGATCACCAGACCGATCCCAGGTTGTGGATCGATCATCCGACCGATCCTCCCCTTTATCGGGCGATTTTTGAGCTTTGCAATCCAGACCTCCTGATCGATCACCGGACCGATCAGGAAACTATCTGATTGGTCACCAGACCGATCAGGATGGGTCCAGACCGATTAGGCTCCGTCCTGATCGATCATAGAGAGGAACTCACGACACTGGATCGTTCTCCAGAATGATCTGCATAGTGTTCCTGATCGGTCACCAGACCGATCAGGAGCACTTCAGCAAGGGAACTCAACCTCACAGTTTTCTCCCTGATCGGTCACCAGACCGATCAGGAGCCAATCAGTGGGTGAAACGAATACTCCCTGATCGGTCACCAGACCGATCAGTCATCGCTAGATCGGTCACCAGACCGATCCACGAAGGAGCACCGTGCCAACTCCCTGATCGATCACCAGACCGATCCAGGGGGCTCCAACCACCTTAGCCCTCCAAGCTAAGGAGTTCTCACCTAACCCTCCAAGTTGGGAATTTGCACCTAACCCTCCAAGTTAGGACTTTTCACCTAGCTCTCCAAGCTAAGTCTTTTCACCTAGCCCTCCAAGCTAGGACTTTTCACCCAACTCTTCCGGATTAGGACTTTTCCAAACCTAGCCCTCCAAGCCAGGACCTGACCCTCCAAGCCAGGACTTTTTCACCTAATTCTCCAAGATGGGAATTTGCACCTAACCCTCCAAGTCACGACTTTTCACCTAGCCCTCCAAGCTAGGACTTTTCACCCGCCTCTTCCGAATTAGGACTTTTCACACACCTAGCCCTCCAAGCTAGGATTTTCAACACCTAACCCTCCAGTTAGGATTTTCCAACACCTAGCCCTCCAAGCTAGGATTTTCCATACCATGCCTGATCCCCGACCAGAACTTAATGATAATTATCATAATCATAATCAACCTAAACTAAAATCGATGTCAACACCAAAATAACAATCAGGGCCAGACTGCATCAACAGTACACTCCTTCATGAAGTATAGGATCGAATGATGTAAATTAAAATAATGTTTTATCTCAGCCCAGGGATTCTTCTAGCTTGCGCAAGGTGGTAGAAGAAGGAGACGAGGTGATGAGACAACAGGAGACATATTAGAGAACAAAAGGCATTAATAGTTAGAATTTATTTTCTTATTTATTGATGTTTGTGTATATGCATGTTGTGCTTGCATGGTAAAATTCCTCAATTTTAAAATACTAAGTGGGAGAGGGAATCTTTGAGTCCTGTGGCCTCCATTACAAATTTGACATGTGATGCGAACAAACATGTGCGTTGGCTCTGAGTGCCTTCCTCCATATCGGATGAGTTTGTTTCACGGATCACTAGGTCAAATATGGTTATAGGAAATTATTTAGGAGCATGTGATCTTCCCCATTAGAAGGGACATAATCCTATATAATTGCCTTAGTATCGTGTAATTGTTAGATCGTTGACGGTTGCTAGACGGGGAGGGGGGGTGAATAGAACTTTTCGATTTCTTTCTTCCTACAAGGTTAGTTGCGCAAGCGGAATACACTAAAACAAAACTAAACTAAGCTAAAACATGGAAGAACTCACCTATTTACGTGGTTCGGAGATAGAACTCCTACTCCACGGCTGCCCGTAATGTGGGCGATCCCTAATTCGTTAGTGGGTGATTCCCTGGAGCACCTCCGGCTAGATCACGTAGCTCCTTGTTGGTGGAGAAACCTCTCCACAGGATCTGGACACTACCTAAGTACAATAGGATACTAACTAGCTTTGACAAGCAAGTTTCGCCGAAAAACAAAAGCATGAAACGAGTTCCTTTAAATAGAGCCCGAGTCTAAACTGGCCGCTACTAGTCGACTGCCCTGGGGCAGTCGATTGGTCCCACTCAGATTTGACCATTATAGCCAACGTTCGAATAAGCCAGTCCTTACCAGTCGACAATTCCCAGAGCAGTCGACTAGTCCTTTACTAAGCCTAGGGATACACTCCCCGAGTATATTTCTCTCCGCACTCGAACCCTCCCGGCTTAGTCCCTGAGTACAAACACTCACACTCGGACCCTCACGACCTGGTCAACTCTTCAATTCGCAGTCTCAATCTATTGCCTTCACGCCCTCTTCGTCTTCAGCTCCCGTCCCTCGGATGCGCACACAAGCCCCCAGCTTCCCTCCATGCCATCCTTCACGCATGCCTCAAAGTTCGCATCCCTCGACTCATCATCTCTGCCCATGGTCCCTCGGATGCACACACTGTTGGTGCATGAAGCACCAGATCGAACCTTGTTTTGATATTGGCAAAGGATTCAAAGTTAAGGGTTGTTTGGTATCTAACAATGCTGCTTGAGTGTGCAGGAAACCATGTCCTAGCGAAGGGCTGCTAGGCACCTGACGAAGGGTTGTCAGGAAAACAAGTCCTAGCGAAGGGCTGCTAGGCACCTGACGAAGTGCTGCCAGGAAAACAAGTCCTAGCGAAGGGCTGCTAGGCACCTGACGAAGGGCTGTCAGGAAACCAAGTCCTGGCGAAGGGCTGCTGGGCAAAAACCAAGTCCTGGCGAAGGGCTGCTGGGCGAAACTCAAGACCTGGCGAAGGGCTGCTGGGCAAAAACCAAGTCCTGGCGAAGGGCTGCTGGGCGAAACTCAAGACCTGGCAAAGGGCTGCTGGGCAAAAGTCCAACTGGAGGATCCGGTTGGCACCAGGTAAACTCTCCCGAGAGGAGTAGGTGAGGACGCGCTTCCCTCCGAGGGAACATTAGGCGTCGGTTCGACCTAGGGCTCCATTTTGGAGACCAAAGTCAGAACTAAGACAGCTGAGGCTGTATAAATTAAATTAAATATTTGTTTTATTGTGTTTTGGAGTAACCCTGGAAGCAGGACCGAAGGAACGTGTGTCTGCAGCTCAGAATGCCTCAAAGGAAAGAGGCAACTGCTGACCAGGGTGCCCGGAGTGTCCCGGGCGCCCCCATGGTGAACACAAAACACAAAGAAAGCAAATGAACCTCGACAGTACATTCTGAGGGCTCCCCCGCTGTCCCGGGCGCCCCCAGCGCCCAGGGCGCCCCCAGCCTTACCAAGGAGAGCTCAGCGCTGCGGATAAGGTTTGGCCGGGTCAACCAGGGCGCCCCCAGCGTCCATGGCGCCCCAGTCAAGGCCTTATCCCGAGGATTAAGGGCTAAGACCTTGACCGCGCCTCTTGCGGATCAAAAGCCACGTGGGGGGGCGCCCCCGTCGACCAGGGCGCCCCCAGGCACTATAAAAAGGGCCCTAGACCCTACTCTTCAAGACACAACTTTCATTCAACGCATCCAAACTCTCTGACGACCGCGCTCTGCTCCAGGAACTTCCCGACTCAAGTCGGAAGCGCCGTCAACCTCCCGCTGCACCGAAACTCGAGCCTTCCCCGGGAGTTGGTAAATACAGAAGTGTAATCTTTGTTTATTGCAAATTGTAGTTCTTTTCTGTATTCTTTCTATGCATTATAGAATTGCCCAAAGTAAACGGTCAACGACCGTGGGCTTTGGAGTAGGAGTCGACCCAGGCTCCGAACCAAGTAAAAACGACTTTGTTAGCGTTGTGTTATTTTGTCTCTATTTCCGCCGCGCACTTACTCTTTTCTATTTAATCCGAACGATTTGCGACATTCACCCCCCCTCTATCGCATCTCTCGATCCAACAAGTGGTATCAGAGCGGGGTTATTCAAAGTTGGTGCAACCACCACTTTAAAATTTTTTTTCGGATTTTTTTTCACTTTATTTTTCAAATAAATAATATCTGTGAGTGTATTTAAAATATCCTTACGCCTTTTTCAATTCTAAATTCTCATTTTCTCACCATAAGTCAGAATTGATAAAAGAATCAATTTGTGAAAACTTGTCGTAAAATTTTTTTATTATTATTTTAATATTTTTTCTCGAAATTCGTGCTATCTTAATTCGAGAAATTTTTTTTCTTACTTTTTCTTCATTAATCAAAATTGTTAAGGTCAACATTTTCAAAAATTTTTTTATTATTATTTTACCTCAAAATTCGTGCAAACACCTTTTGAGCTTGTTTTTCTCTCTCTCCCGCACTACTAATCCAAGACCAAGTCTTGGTACATCTCTATTTTTTTTCCTTGTGTGCAAGATTTATCCTTAATGGCCAATCAAGAATGGAACAGTGTTCGTCCGCCTCTATTCTCTGGCGAGAACTTCAGAACCTGGAAAAGTCTAATGGAATCCCACCTGAAGGACAATCTAGATCTCTGGTTGATAATTCAAACAGGGTTCCACCTCCCTACAGAAGATGGACTATCAATTGCATGGGACAAACTGGATGAACCAACCCTCAACCAAATTGAGATTGATGCAAGAGCAACTGCAATTCTTCAATGCGGTCTAACTAACGAACAACTCAAGCTAGTTGGATCCTTCAACTGTGCTAAAGAAATGTGGGAGAAACTAATCAACCTACACGAAGAGAGCTCCGACATTGAGGTACTTGATGTCCAAGCACAGATAGCCGAATCAGAATCTGAACTCGAATCCAGAATCGAAATCGAACCAGTAGAATCAGACGACGAACTGACTAAGATAGTAACTAATTTTGAATCTTTTTCTAAATTAGAATTGAATAATCAAATAGATACTATAATGGTCGAGAAAGGTATAAGTTTTATTGCAGGGAAAACTCCAAGAGAACTGCAAAAGAGGCCTCAACTAGAACCTGAGTCCAACTCAGACTCAGAATCTAACGACAAAGAAAGGTATCCTCGGAAACTTGTCCGGTTAGCTCGCGACCACTACAAAATACTGAGGAAACAATCAAGCAAAGGGAAGATGGCTAAAATCAAGGGGGAGACCTCCAAAAGGGAATTAAATGGTAAATTTACAGTATTTAATAATCCATTATTTACTATGAACAACATGATTAATTCATATGAAAATGTAATTCATAACATTGCTTATTGCGAAAATCTAGAATATTATTACCATTTTGAAGTGACTTAAATAATTTTTTATTAAATTGCATGTTTGATTGATTGATTGTTTATTTAATTTCTGCAATTTACCATGCTTAGACTTAGGTTTAGTTAGCTTAATGACTTAACCAATTACTTGAAATTTGAAAACATAGTATTGGGAGGAGGTGAGATGATAGTACGTTGGGGAAACCAACTCTAATAAGATCAAGTCTACTTGGTCTCTTTAGACTGGTGAAACCAGCCGAAGCTACCGATCCAAGACCCAAGCTAGTTAGACCAGAAAATGACCTAATTTAATTTGAAAATGAAATTTCATTAAAAGGCTTTGTCAAGGAAAGGGTGGATGATTCCATAAGGCTACGGCCAAAGAAGGCCTAGTGCCTCGCCAAGACCTGGAAGCCAATTTCTGAAATTCAAATTCAAATTATCTTTTGTCAAATTCGAATCTAACACAAATTTCAAATAATTATAGATTCTAATCTGTTTTCAAAATTTCTATTTTTCAAACTTATTCTGTTTCAAAAATCACTTAATCAGTGTTCAAAATTTCTGCTTTCTAAACTTATTTTTTTCAAATCTGTTTTCAAAATTAAATAACTTTTTTCAAAATAAATGAAAATTCCTTTTCAAAATTAATTTTTACCTTCAAACCTGTCTCACAAGAACTTTTAAGGCTAACTGTTTGAAAACCCTAGATTGGGTGAGACAGGAAAATTAAGTTCAAATTAAAATTTCTTTTATGTTGTGTTTTAATTCAGAGGATAATTCCAACATAGTCAAACCATGATTAACATAGTCAAACCTTAGTCAACTGAGTCAAACATGGTCAAACCTAGTCAACACTAAGGTCTTAGATAAAGTCAGTCTATGTCGGATACAGGGGGAGTTCTTCTTAATGTTTTTTAGATTTCTCAAAATCCTTATCCTTTAAAACTTATTTTCATCTCAAAATAAGACTTTCAAAAGTTGATTAAAAAACCTTAATATATTACTATCGCTTAGGAAAAATTATTATCATTTCAAATTTTTTTAAACTGTGTTATTATTCCAAATTGAGGTGTCAAAAATTTATCTCCTTGAAAGTTATCATACTCAGAAGATTGTTCAAAAGTGCTTCTTTTAATCTTGACAAACCCTAAAGACACAGAGGAAAGGTCCACTTCATGATCTTCAAGGACTCCTAGGATGTGTCAAATTAAGGGGGAGTCTAAGTCAAAAGAAAAACTTCAGAAAAAGTTTCTTTTTACTTATGTCTTTGTTAAATAGTTCTTTCTAATCTGACTCAAACCATAAGACTCAAAGGAAGAGTACTTGTGGTCAACAAGCTTCCCAGGACTGAGTCAAGTTTAGGGGGAGGTCAAAATTAAAGGAATTATTTAATAACATGCTTTATTTCAAACTCTTGCAAAAATCTAAGTTTTTCAAAATACTATTTGTTAGAATTTGTGTGACTTATGAAATTGTTTTCGAAATAACATTTACTTAGGTTGGAAAATTTCCAGGACACTTAGGAAATGTCCTTGTAGTCAACAAGGTTTCCTAGGATGGTGTCAGACTGGAAAATGAACCAAGTTAAGTAAAACATTGAACCTTCAAAAGTTCACACACTTTTTAGCATATATTTTTAAGTACTATCATTTTTTTAAAAATTTACTTGAGGTTGAAAATTTCCAGGACACTTAGGAAATGTCCTTTTAGTTAACAAGGTTTCCTAGGATTGTGTCAGACAGGAAAAGAAACCTAGTCAAGTGAAATATTTTGTTTTCAAAAAAAAAAACTAATACTTTTCTAAAAGTACGTATGTATTTCAAATCATAATTTATCTCAAAAGTACTTGAAAAATCTTTTCAAAACTCTTTTTCGAATTTTTTTCAAATACAAAATATTTTTTTGCATAATACTCTTCAAAATGGACTTAATCTGGAAATTTAAGCTTTTGCTATGCTTTTAAGAGTTATACCAAGTATTTTTATGTTTTCAAAACTCATAAGCTCTGATACACAATTTATTCTCAAAACTTCTTTCAAAACATATTTCAAAACACAATTTCTTTTCAAAATCTTTTAAGTACTTAAGTATTTAACGGGTATTTTTTTACTTAATTTTCTCAATCAAGTACTTGACACTTAATTTTCAAATTCTTCTAAAAAGTACTTGCTCCAAAGTTTAAAAACTTGTTAAGCCTGAAAAATCCTTTTCTTGAAAATTTTCTAAGCGTGAAAAATTTCTTGAAAAATTTTCTAAGTAAAGTTTCCTTTTCTAAAAGTTAAAATTTTTTTTGGAAACTTGGAAATTTTGCCTAAGTAAATTTTTTCTGCCTTATAAAAAGTTGTAAATTTTTTTTAAGCCTGAAATTTTTTTCATAATGGTAAATTATCTAAGTGTAAAAAGTTTTGAAAATGTTTTTACTCGATTCTTGAAAAAAACTTTGTCAAAAACATAAAGCACTTAGAAAAACTCATAAATCCCTGTTAGATACCTTGTTCACCCATGCTTGTTTTTGATATATGTCAAAGGGGGAGGAAAGGTCAAAGTTAAGAGTTAAGTTAATTATTCAGGGGGAGAATGAGCATGAGAAATTTTTTTCTCTCTCTCTTTTCACTGTTCAAATTACATTTGGGTTTAGACTGTTACGAATTGATATGTTTTATTAGTCTTAACCTTTATGCTTAAACTGCTATCTTTTTCCTTAACTTTGAATTGTGTTGCCATAATCAAAAAGGGGGAGATTGTTGGTGCAGGAAGCACCAGATCGAACCTTGTTTTGATATTGGCAAAGGATTCAAAGTTAAGGGTTGTTTGGTATCTAACAATGCTGCTTGAGTGTGCAGGAAACCATGTCCTAGCGAAGGGCTGCTAGGCACCTGACGAAGGGTTGTCAGGAAAACAAGTCCTAGCGAAGGGCTGCTAGGCACCTGACGAAGGGCTGCCAGGAAAACAAGTCCTAGCGAAGGGCTGCTAGGCACCTGACGAAGGGCTGTCAGGAAACCAAGTCCTGGCGAAGGGCTGCTGGGCAAAAACCAAGTCCTGGTGAAGGGCTGCTAGGCAAAAGTCCAACTGGAGGATCCGGTTGGCACCAGGTAAACTCTCCCGAGAGGAGTAGGTGAGGACGCGTTCCCCTCTGAGGGAACATTAGGCGTCGGTTCGACCTAGGGCTCCATTTTGGAGACCAAAGTCAGAACCAAGACAGCTGAGGCTGTATAAATTAAATTAAATATTTGTTTTATTGTGTTTTGGACTAACCCTGGAAGCAGGACCGAAGGAACGTGTGTCTGCACCTCAGAATGCCTCAAAGGAAAGAGGCAACTGCTGACCAGGGCGCCCGGAGTGTCCCGGGCGCCCCCATGGTGAACACAAAACACAAAGAAAGCAAATGAACCTCGACAGTACATTATGAGGGCGCCCCCGCTGTCCCGAGCGCCCCCATGGCAAACCAATTGAAGAGTTAAGCTGCTGCCGCGTCTGCACTGCGCACCCAGGGCGCCCTCGCTGTCCCGGGCGGCCCCAGCGCCCAGGGCGCCCCCAGCCTTACCAAGGAGAGCTCAGCGCTGCGGATAAGGTTTGGCCGGGTCAACCAGGGCGCCCCCAGCGTCCAGGGCACCCCAGTCAAGGCCTTATCCCGAGGATTAAGGGCTAAGACCTTGACCGCGCCTCTTGCGGATCAAAAGCCACGTGGGGGGGGGGGGGGGCGCCCCCGTCGACCAGGGCGCCCCCAGGCACTATAAAAAGGGCCCTAGACCCTACTCTTCAAGACACAACTTTCATTCAACGCATCCAAACTCTCTGACGACCGCACTCTGCTCCAGGAACTTCCCGACTCATGTCCGAAGCGCCGTCGACCTCCCGCTGCACCGAAACTCGAGCCTTCCCCGGGAGTTGGTAAATACAGAAGTGTAATCCTTGTTTATTGCAAATTGTAGTTCTCTTCTGTATTCTTTCTACGCATTATAGAATTGCCCAAAGTAAACGGTCAACGACCGTGGGCCTTGGAGTAGGAGTCGACCCAGGCTCCGAACCAAGTAAAAACGACTTTGTTAGCGTTGTGTTATTTTGTCTCTATTTCCGCCGTGCACTTACTCTTTTCTATTTAATCCGAACGATTTGCGACATTCACCCCCCCCTCTATCGCATCTCTCGATCCAACACACACATGCCTCCAGCTTGCCTCCATGCCATCCTTCACCTGAAGACATCAACCAAGTCCATGTGTACCTGCAAACCTGCACACTCACATACACATGTTAGTGTTGGGACCGGGTGCATGTTGACATGGATGCGGGTTCGTAATTTTAAAATTAATTACGTGCAGCGGAAGGTTTAGCATAAATAATTTCTCAAATTATTTAACCACACATCTAAGCATGCAACTTTATCTTGTGTAGACATGATCATATATTTAAAATTTTGTAGAAACGTAAACTAATTTACGTATTACCTCGTGTAACTCGAAGGAAGGGACGAGATCCAACCGTCAGCGTCCCTCAGAAGCTCCACCTCTATTCGCGTCCACGCCGAGTATCTTCGGGATGACTTCGCAAAGCCACGAGTTTCGTGTTCTCAAGAACTACTAGATTCTTCGAGAACACGACAAGAAAACCAAGAGAGAAGTAATCACATCGGAAAAACTCACTACCAAGGTTGGCCGGAATCACAACTCCGGCGAGAAGGAGGAAGATGACTTGCGCCCAATCCCAAGGTGATAATGGCCGAAGAGGATGATCGTCCCAACGGAAGAACTTTGTTGCCTCAGTGCTTCTCCTTGTGCTCGCGGCAAGAAGAAGGGAGAAGAGCCTTGTGGCCGGCCAAGAGATAGAAGGGAGGAGAGGGAGAGAGCCCAGGCAAGAATACTTCAATTGATTTCCACGCCTTGCCTTGGGCCCTTTATATAGTGGCCTCTCAATCACCAAGTCTCTTTTTTTCTTATCGAATAAATTTTCTATGACTTATTCCATCATGCCAAGTTTTATCATATTTTAATTCATCATAAAAACTGACCAAGTCTCCTTTTTTCTTATGGAATAAATTTTTTTATCATGGTAAATCAATCCATGATTGATTTTATAAAATAAAATAAACCAATCCATGGTTTATTTTAATTTCCATGAAAAATAAACCAAACCTTGGTTTATTATATAAAAATTTATATCATCCATAATTTTATAAAACAAACAACACTTGGTTTATTTTATAAATTGAACCAAAAACTTGGTTCTCTCCCTTTGTTGTGGCTGGCCAAGCAAAGAGAATGGATACCCTCTTTGGCCGGCCCATCCAAGCCAGGCCCAAATAAATTAAACTTATTTAATTCATCTATTAAGTCTTCAAAAGACTTAGCCATTTTATGCTTCCGATGCGTCTCTGAAAAATTCAGATTCGACTTATCGTTTGGCTTAACCAAACCTAATCTCTCTTGATTGGAAAATCCAATTTTCAACTCGTTTTAAATCCCTCGGATTACTCGTAGTGCGTGTGACTAAATAGGCTTTCAATTTATGTTGATCGTCTATAATTAATCAATTATAGAATGATCATGAGTGGCACCTAGTAGTACATCATGATCCCTAATTAATCGAAAGATCAACGGTTGACCTCAGAAACAATTCTGAAACCCTTCAGCAGCTTTAATGAATCGTACCCCATTTCCTTCACCATCTTATACCCACTTGGTTTAGGACATGGTCTATGTGTGTCAGTCCCCACTAGGCTGACTACGTCACACCTAGCCCAAGTAACGTTTTCTCGTCCTACGAATTCTAATTACTCTCATGTATTTAAGAGATTCATACTCTGAGCATGTCATGCTCTAGCCAGAGGCTTCGAGTAACAATCCGACGATAGGCCTTGGGTATACATCTCCTCACAAGGAGTGGTGAATCCTTTGTAGGCTGTTCAAACATCTTCGGGCACTTCGTCTTATACCCAATCATCCTGGGTCCACACCTCCTTGGAGATGCTTGCTTAAGATGTCAAAGTATAAGTCTCCATGACCAAGATGACTTGAACACCACAAGTCAAAGGAACATCGCACTTAAGCTGCAGTAAGAACTTCATTGACATATCTATATATAGACTACCATATGAAGTTTTACAGCCAGTCACTCCAATGAACTAGTTCCGTTAACTAGCATTCATATTTATCTCCGGACATCCCAATGTCACCAGCTAGTGAGAATCAGCTGATTAGAGAATAACCCATACTAGTCTCAACAGAATTGATAGTGTCCGTATTTATCAATTCATCGACTAGGGACAATTTCAATACTTCACAATTGCAGATGTAGAGATAATCACTAGTTGTGAATTCATCACAAATTCTCTCATGCTGTGAATTGTATTGTGGACATTCAGTAAATGAGTTTATGATCTCAATCAAATACATAAACATGTATACTCAAATAGTGAATATTCATTTATTCAAATAAATGATTACAATCATAAGGCGATTGCCTTAGGACACTTTTCTCATATCACTAATAGTTAGTTCAATAACAAACCCTAACTTAACCATATTGACCATACACATCAGAACTCATGATCCTCCAGATCATATTAGGGTTGATTGCCCCAACAATCTCTCCCTTTTTGATGTGTGGCAATATGTTAGGTTAGGTAAACACAATCAACAATAGCAATAGCAATTGAAAATCAATGCATAACAAAGAAGAGGCAACCTCCCCCTTAACCTATGCTTTCTCCCAACATCCAATTCTCATTGCCAACACCAAGTATAACGCCCATAAAATCCTCTCAATATTTTTCTTTAAAATATTGATCATGCCTATGTGGATCCATGAGTAACATATGAGTACTAGCTTGAACCTTAGCATGATTTCTTGTATATATTAAAATGCTAAGTACTAATGGGCCTTACATGGACCCTTCTAGTACCATGGCTATTAGTGGACCTTGGGTAGAATTTTAACATAAATAGAAATGAATTTCAATTAGGAATATTAGCATAACTCTTAGTTGGCTCTTATGTGGGCATTGCCAAAAATAAGAGTAAATGGGATAAAAAGAAAGTGCATGCACCAAGGATTGAACCTTGGACCTACAATAGAGGCAAAGCCTCATCATGCATGTACTAACTAATTCACCTAGCAAGGGAGTTCTATTGGAAAAGAAAGAAGAATTTAGTTGAGGCTAAAGGAAGTGAAAGAGGCACCATGTGAAGAGGCACCATGCCCCTTCACTTAGTATAAAAGTGATGGATGAGAAGTGAAGAGGCTTAAGTTACTTTTCTCCTCTTTTCTTCCACCAAGGCTCTTCCTCTCCTCTCTTCTTCCTCCTTCTTGCCGTGAGCCACAAGGGAGCTTTCCCCTTGGAAAACTTCACAAGAGGGCTCCCTCTTGAAGATCCAAGTTTTTCCTACAAGGCTACAAGGGCAAGGGGTGTTCTAAGGTCAAGAAGGTCTTCACTTTTTTATCTATTTAAGGTTTATAACCAAGATAACAAGAGGTAAGACTCCCTCACCTGTGGTATAATAGTTTTTATGTTGTCTTTCATGATTTAAGATTTTGTTTGGGCTCTATGTTGAGAAACCCATGGGATTAGGGCTTTCTAGGGTTTCGGCCAAGCACCGTTTTTAGGGTTTGGGATGATGTTAAAACCTCACTTATGATTCCTAATGCTTTCTCATGATAAATAAAGAATGAATTGTGAGTTGTGGAATTTTTGTAGCACCCTAAGTACCTCATGAAGATTCGGCCACCTTCCCCATTTCATGGTTAGGATTGGATCTAACTCTCCAAGCATGCTTATTATGATTCTCTATGATACAAAGGATGTTAATTGTGAGTTATATGAATTTTCTATGTACTTGTTACCCCTCTAGGGTTTCGACCAAGACCTAATGTAGGGCTAGGAATTAGGGTTAGCCCCAATCATGTGTTCTAATGGCTTCCTATGGTATTGTATGTATTGTATTGGGGGTTATATTATTTATGGTACCTCACATGTTACTTGAATAATGGGACTCCCATCTATAACTTTCAGCTAAGCACCAAGTCTAGGGTTTGGGTTAGTCTATGGTTTCAAGTATACTTGTTTATGGCTTATTATGATGTAGATATATGTTTAAGCATGTTGTATGAATTTTATGATGCCTAAACCCTAACTTTATGTGCTATGCATCATGACCTTGTATGCTTATATTATGTGCCATGTTTTAGTAGGTTTTATTTAAGGATGTTTTAAACCATATACCATGAACACATGTGTTGTGAAGTAGGCATCATGTTTATGTAGAATTATATATGCATTATATTAAATGCCTTGAACATATGTATTATGATATGTATATTATGGTTATGTAGACCTATGCATGTTTTATGTTGAATGTCATGAACCTATGTAGTATGTATCATGTTCATATGGATCCTACCCATGCATGCTTTATGATAGATACCATGATCATGTATGCTATGTGATATGCACCATGTTTGTAAAAACTTATCTATGCATGCTTACCTTATGTATCATGATCATGGAAGCTTTATGAACTAAGATGATGTTTATGCCTTAAGGCATAATTAGGTATGTAAGTCATGCCTTATGAATGAAGATGATGAAAGAAGATGATGTTCATTCCTTTAAGGCATAATGATGTCATGCATTAGCTATGAATGATGAAATGCTAAGTATGCTTTATACCATGCTTCATGTATTAAGATCATGTTTATGTCTTTAATTATGGTATGTATGTTCTATGAATGATGAAATGCCAAGAGCATTTCTTATGATGTAAAAAGAAGCATATGAAGCTATTTTACTTTATGGATGGGCTTGTACCGGACCCAAGTAAGGTCCAAGGGATGGGCTCCTTATGAAAGCCTCGGTCCTAGGACTACCGTAGCTGTCCTCGGTTCTGGGACTACCGTGGTTGTCCAACAGGGATGGGCTCCTTATGAAAGCCTCGGTTATGGACTACCGTAGCTGTCCCTAGGTTGAAGGTAACCTAGTACCCTAGTAGGTCGAGACTAGCTACCTCGTATTTACTTAGGGATGCCCGCAAATGATGGATGTATGTATGTGGTATAAGCCGGGGCCACCCATGATGTTGAGATTTATGTTTAAGTACTTATAATTACGATTTTTAAATAAGCATTCTTATGTTATGTGCATTTAATTCATGCATGCATTCATGTTATGCATCTATTCCATGTCAAGTATTTTATATGCTTATGTTTTTTGTCAAGAACTTCTCTATGTCAAGTATGTTATGTGCTTATATTTTAAGTCAAGTACTTCATATGCCATGAGCTCTATGCACTTTCATTACATGTTAAGCACTTCTATATGATTATGTGTATTCATGTACATCTATATGCCTCCTCATGTCAAATGTTTTATGAATACCTTCTCATGATATGCTTTTGTTTTATGTTACACGCTCTATATTATGCCCTTTTCATTGACTATATGTGACGTATGGTTTTAGTGAGTAGGAAAGGGTCTTACTAAGCCTATGTACTTATAAGTATTATTTTCTTATACCGCAGATCAAACAAGAGGATACTAAGCTAAGGGAAGCAGTAGGAGGGGCAAGTGTGTGTTTGTGGCAGTGACATGGCAAAAGAAAAAGAAAAGATCCTATTACTCATAATTGTCATGTCTTATGTTGCATTGTCATCTTTAGTTATCATGCTATACTTTATGATGGGTTTTCCTAAAGAACAACTTACTAGGAAGATTTTATTACTTATGTTACTTATGAACAACTTATGTGGATTTCTATATCGTGCTTTATTGCTATACTTATCATTGCTAAATTATGATGTTAACATGCTATACCATGATGTATTCGTCTAGAATAATATGTTGGCTTTATGCTTGATGGTAGGATATGTTATGTTTAATGCAAGCATGTTCAAGAATGTTATGTCTCACCTGTTTTTATGTTACGGCAATGCTAAGTTTACAAGTGACCATGTTTAAGAAGGATAGTTAAGACATGTCATCATGATTCAAGTTTTAATTGCATGGTTTAAACGCATATGTATGAAGTTTTAAATTATTCCGCTGCATTATGATCTTCATATGCGTATATGTATATTTGCGTAGCGCCGCCTTTCGCCTACATCATAGGGCGGGAAGGGCGGGTGTTACAGGTTGGTATCAGAGCCGATTGTCATCTCACTACACACACATCAAGCCTTCTTCCTGCAGTTTCCAAGTAAGTACCTCTATGCATACCTTACTTTCCTTTATGATTCTAGAATATGCAAGTATGAATGATACCTTATGATAGAATGTACTTTTAGGATATGTAAATATGAACGATACCTTACCTTACTTTGTGATGATGAATACTTTAGAGTTTGATATGTGGGTAGGAATAACGATAACTTATATTAGCCTTACTTGTCTTTTATGAAGAAAAACATGGCAAGAAGACAGAGTAACAGAATTAATGAGACTGCTTCATCACCCGACCTGATGCAATTAGTGACCGAACTTCAGTGCCAGGTTACTGAGCAACAACAAACCATCACTACCTTGATGAACCAGCAAGGAAATTCTACCACTCCACCAGTGAACCAGACTGTGATACCCGTCATGCCTACACTTACGCAAACCCCTCCGACAGGCCCTGCCACTGTAGCACGATAAGAAGCTTATCTGATCCAGTGGCAGAGGCTGAAACCGAAAAATTTCTCGGGTGCTGGAGAACTATGAGACGCCCAAGCGTTGTTCAAGATAGTGGAAAGTACAATGGAGCTGCTGGACTGGCCTGAACATGAGAAGATCAAGTGTGCATCATTCTGCCTTTCTGGGGACGCCAGAATGTGGTGGGAAAGGGTCAAGGCCAAAAGACAGGTGAACCAGATGAAGTGGATAGATTTCGAATCAGAATTGTTCAAGGAATTCTTCAATATGCGTGTCACAAACAAACACTACGACGAGTTCATGGAATTCCGATAGGGTAACCTCTCAGTCAATGAAGCCGTGAAGAAATTTAACCGACTGGCTCGCTTATGCCCCGAGCTGGTCCGCACCGAGAAAGAAAGGGTCAGACCTATGCTGAAGATGTTGCGGCCCGAAATAACCCTGAACGTGGTCGGCAGAGTTAACAGACCGCAGATCGCCGATGAGCTGTTTAGTAGTGCCCTACTCACTGAGCATTACCTGAACAATATCAATCAGCAAAGGGTAAGAATAAAGATCACTTTGGGATTCTCGATTCTTTCCCTTTCATTATCCCTAATGTTCTTCCCTTTCATTATCACTCAGGAGGTCAGAAACCTCAGAGTACCAACTCTAACTGGAAGGAAATCCATAGTGGTAAACGGAAGCCATGGAACAACTCCCAAGGGGGCCCAGCAAATAAACAATCCAGGTTTCTCCCGTGCACTACATGCGGAAAAATGCATCCCGGGGAATGCCGCAAAGGTACAAACCGATGTTTCAACTGCGGATTGGAAGGTCACTTGGCCGGAATCACAATTCCGGCGAGAAGGAGGAAGATGACTTGTGCCCAATCCAAAGGTGATAACGGCCGGAGAGGAAGATCGTCCCAACGGAAGAACTTTGTCGCCTCGGTGCTTCTCCTTGTGCTCGCGGCAAGAAGAAGGGAGAAGAGCCTTGTGGCTGGCCAAGAGAAAGAAGGGAGGAGAGGGAGAGAGCTCAGGCAAGAATACTTCGATTGATTTCTAAGCCTTGCCTTGGGTCCTTTATATAGTGGTCTCTCAACCGCCAAGTCTCTTTTTTTCTTATCGAATAAATTTTCTATGACTTATTCCATCATGCCAAGTTTTATCATATTTTAATTCATGATAAAAACCGACCAAGTCTCCTTTTTTCTTATGGAATAAATTTTTTTATCATGGTAAATCAATCCATGATTGATTTTATAAAATAAAATAAACCAATCCATTGTTCATTTTAATTTCCATGAAAAATAAACAAAACCTTAGTTTATTATATAAAAATTTATATCATCCATAATTTTATAAAACAAACCACACTTGGTTTATTTTATAAATTGAACCAAAAACTTGGTTCTCTCCCTTTGTTGTGGCCGGCCAAGCAATGAGGATGGAGACCCTCTTTGGCCGGCCTATCCAAGCCACGCCCCAATGAATTAAACTTATTTAATTCATCTATTAAGTCTTCAAAAGACTTAGCCATTTTACGCTTCCGATGTGTCTCTGAAAAATTTAGATTCGACTTATCGTTTGGCTTAACCAAACCTAATCTCTTTTGATTGGAAAATCTAATTTTCAACTCGTTTTAAATCCCTCGAATTACTCGTAGTGCGTGTGACTAAATAGGCTTTCGATTTATGTTGGCCGTCTATAATTAATAAATTATAGAACGATCATGAGTGACACCTACTAGTACATCATGATCCCTAATTGATCGAAAGATCAACGGTTGACCTCAGAAACAATTCTGAAACCCTTCAGCAGCTATAATGAATCGTGCTCCATTCCCTTCACCATCTTATACCCACTTGGTTCAGGACATGGTCTATGTGTGTCAGTCCCCACTATGCTGACTACGTTACACCTAGCCGAAGTAACGTTTTCTCGTCCTACGGATTCTAATTACTCTCATGTATTTAAGAGATTCATACTCTGAACATATCATGCTCTGACCAGAGGCTTCGAGTAACAATCCGACAATAGGCCTTGGGTATACATCTCCTCGCAAGGAGTGGTGAATCCTTTGTAGGCTGTTCAAACATCTTCGGGCACTTCGGCTTATACACAATCATCCTGGGTCCACACCTCCTTGGAGATGCTTGCTTAAGATGTCAAAGTATAAGTCCCCATGACCAAGATGACTTGAACACCGCAAGTCAAAGGAACATCGCACTTAAGCTGTAGTAAGATCTTCATTGACATATCTATTTATAGACTACCATATGATGTTTTACAGCCAGTCACTCCAATGAACTAGTTCCCTTAACTAGCATTCATGTTTATCTCCGGAGATCCCAATGTCACCAACCAGTGAGAATCAGCTGATTAGAGAATAACCCATACTAGTCTCAACAGAATTGATAGTGTCTGTATTTATCAATTTATCGTCTAGGGACAATTTCAATACTTCACAATTGCACATGTAGAGATAATCACTAGTTGTGAATTCATCACAAATTCTCTCATGCTGTGAATTGTATTGCGGACATTCGGTAAATTAGTTTAAGATCTCAATCAAATACATAAACATGTATACTTAAATAGTGAAAATTCATTTATTAAAATAAATAATTACAATCATAAGGCGATTGCCTTAGGACACTTTTCTCATATCACTAACAAACTCCCACTTGGCCTAATGCCAATCGCTACGGTATCCAATACCACAGGCTCTAACATGACCCTCAAACTTGCTTTGAGGCAAGGCCTTAGTTAAAGGATCCGCTAAATTCCATTCAGTGGGAATTTTCTCAATTTGTATATCATTCCTACTTATAATCTCTCTTATCAAATGATAGCGGCGACGCACATGTTTGGATCGCTGATGAGACCTTGGTTCTTTCGCTTGTTCAATAGCTCCATTGTTGTTGCAATAAACCGGTATTGCTTCATCAATGGTTGGAACCACTCCAAGTTCTGAGACAAACTTTTTGATCCAGACTGCTTCCTTTGCTGCTTCCAAAGCTGCAATATATTCCTCTTCCGTGGTAGAATCCGCTACGGTGTCTTGCTTGGAACTCATCCAACTTATTGCGCCTCCATTCAAAATAAATACGTATCCGGACTGAGATTTGGAGTCATCCTTATCTGTCTGTAAACTGGCATCTGTATACCCATGTATTACCATATCACCTTCTCCATATATTAGGAACACATCCTTAGTTCTTCTCAAGTACTTGAGGATTGTTTTGACAGCCGCCCAATGATCCATTCCTGGATCAGACTGGTATCTACTTGTGACGCTTAGAGCATATGATACATCGGGCCTAGTACATAACATGTTAGTGATATAAGAAAAGTGTCCTAAGGCAATCGCCTTATGATTGTAATAATTTATTTTAATAAATGAATATTCACTATTTGATTATACATGTTTATGTATTTGATTGAGATCTTAAACTCATTTACTGAATGTCCGCAATACAATTCATAGCATGAGAGAATTTGTGATGAATTCACAACTAGTGATTATCTCTACATGTGCAATTGTGAAGTATTGAAATTGTCCCTAGTCGATGAATTGATAAATACGGACACTATCAATTCTGTTGAGACTAGCATGGGTTATTCTCAAATCAGCTGATTCTCACTGGCTGGTGACATTGGGATGTTAGGGGATAAACATGAATGCTAGTTAAGGGAACTAGTTCATTGGAGTGACTAGCCGTAAAAGTTCATATGGTAATCTACATATAGATATGTCAGTGAAGTTCTTATTGCAGCATATGTAGCGACCCGCCTTCTTACTGCCTTAGACAGATCGTTACTTCCCTCTACTTCTCAACTTTTATACATGACTAAAAGTAAAATGCGGAAATCTTTTTTTTTTCTTTTAAATTCTTCTAACAATTGTATTCTAACTTAAGTAGTCATGCATGATACCATATCACACTTTCCTTCTCAAAACTCGTAGTTGATACTTATTGAAACAAGCCTCATCCAACTCAAACTGCCCGTACCAGTCGATTGGTGACGTGGCAGTCGACTGGTACGCCTGTAATCAGAATTACAGGTTTCGGCTCTTGCTTCTTAAGCCCACCATTCATTCAGTTTCGAGCCATATCAAACTACGACACCATTTCTATACTCTATGTCAGTTTCCTAAACAATTTAGCCAATCAAACGAATCCATAAACTGGAATTTAGGACTTTTATGGAAGAAAATAAACTAAACAAGTTTATATAAACTTTAACAATAGAGTTTGTACCAATCTTGACTCCTATGCATTCATAACGCCAAATACATGTTCTACAACCTTGCTAATGCATTATGAAATGTGATTGCAACTTTTCTAAACATTTTTAAGCAATAAAAACTTGATTCAAAGGGAAATTGATACTATCTTGGCACAAACACCTTTTTCTCTAACAAAGTATCAATATCTCTAACTACTTACACTTCTACTCATCCAATGCAATCATAAGGATATGTATGCTAAATGAAATGACATGGAATCTTTACTCTAAGAAATTGAGCATGTAAAACTATCCAAAACTCAAATACTCTATAATCTCATAAGCAAGAACTTGAAATTTGAATAAACTTAAACATTGCAATTCAAATAACTAAATTGTCTCGTCTCAAAGATCTCTCCATAATCAGCCACCACACACACTCTACTCAGCACCGCCTCGTCGTCTTCCTTCAGAATTGCTTGCCTTTACCTTTATCTGCAATAAGAGGAAATGCAACTAGTAAGCAAAAAGCTTAGTAAGTACTATCTAGCTCACAAAATCTCGAAATGTGCAAACATGCTTCTTGAACAATATGAAAATCATATGAGATACTTATATGCTTGCAAGAAAACTAAGAACATGTATAACTCAAAACATGCATACTCAAGCAATAATAAATCTCAATTTACTTTTCTTGGCTCAACTTGAAACTTTAGCTATTCTTTAACTTTTGAAAACTTTCTTAAACTTTAGAAAACTTTGCTAAAGCATATACTTAAAAATAATAATCACTTGGATCCACTGAAGACGTAAGTACCATCTCATGCGCGTTCCCTAAAAGGTTGGGGTAGCGAGCCACCAATCCTAATAGAGCAGACCTTGGTCTACCAGGGCCAAGACCTTGGAATTGGACACCTGGATTTCTTTAACGACGCCCTTGGACGCCGGGTACTGGCCTTAGAAAATAAAATAGCTTTTCTTTCTTTTCTTTCTTATCTGTAAATGCCTTGGCATTTTCTGGAGCACCTTGCGTGCTAAAATCCCTAAGTCTTGACTTTTGGGGATTTCTTAAGGCCTTGGCCTTTTCTTTTCTTATCTTTATCTCCTCTTTTCTTTTCTCATAGCTTTTCTTGGTCCCTAATCTCATATAGGGTGCTTATCAAACATATACAAGCATATAAGGAACTAAGATTACATGCAAAGACTGAAACAAAAAGGAAATATCTCTTTTAAAAACTTTTAAAGGAAATTCTCACGGAAAAACTGCCTCTTACTGCAGGTGAGCAGTACTTACATTGATATCTTGGACTTACAACCAAGATTGACGTCTAGAGCTCGGGAGAAACTTGAGATCTCGGAGAATTCTTCACGCCTACGCGTTCCTCTCGTCGCGGGGATCCCGAATATAGGAATATCTCTTGGAAGAAAGCCTTGGCCGGCCCTCTAGGCTTGGTGTGGCGTGCGCACAAGAGAGGAGAGGGAGAGGGGTCGGCGCAACCTTGGGAGAGGGAGAGGGTTTGAGAGAAAATAAAACTTCTCTCTTTAATTACCTATTTATACTTATGGGGCGGATTAACCTAACTACACCTTAAATATAGGTCTCTCCTTCCTTTTCTGTGCTTGATACCCTAGCCCAGCTGGTCGCGTGCTCCCTTGGTCTCGTGGTGGTCGCGAGTTCGAACCCCGGCTGCCCTTTAAGTGGATTTTTTCTAATTTTTCTTTTTATTTTTCTTTTTCTTTTTCCAAAAATACTAAACGGACTCGGAAAATTCCATAAAAATATTCTAAAAATTTCTAAAAATATCTAGAATATTTCTAAACCATTCTTAAATAATTCTAAGAACTTTTAAGAACCAAAAATGAGAATTTTGGGGCGTTACAGCATAAGTGCGATGTTCCTTTGACTTGCGGTGTTCAAGTCATCTTGGTCATGGAGACTTATACTTTGACATCTTAAGCAAGCATCTCCAAGGAGGTGTGGACCCAAGATGATTGGGTATAAGCCGAAGTGCCCGAAGATGTTTGAACAGCCTACATAGGATTCACCCCTCCTTGCGAGGAGATGTATACCCAAGGCCTATCGTTGGATTGTTACTCGAAGCCTCTGGCCAGAGCATGACATGTTCAGAGTATGAATCTCTTAAATACGTGAGAGTAATTAGAATCCGTAGGACGAGAAAACGTTACTTGGGCTAGGTGTGACGTAGTCAGCCTAGTGGGGACTGACACACATAGACCATGTCCTGAACCAAGTGGGTATAAGATGGTGAAGGGAATGGGGCACGATTCATTAAAGCTGCTGAAGGGTTTCAGAATAGTTTCTGAGGTCAACCGTTGATCTTTCGGTTAATTGGGGTTCATGATGTACTACTAGGTGCCACTCATGATCATTCTATAATTGGTTAATTATAGACGATCAACATAAATCGAAAGCCTATATAGTCACACGCACTACGAGTAATCCGAGGGATTTAAAACGAGTTGAAAATTTGATTTTCCAATCAAGAGAGATTAGGTTTGGTTGAGCCAAACGATAAGTCGAATCTGAATTTTTCAAAGACGCATCGGAAGCGTAAAATGGCTAAGTCTTTAGAAGACTTAATAGATGAATTAAATAATTTTAATTCATTGGGGCATAGCTTGGATGGGCTGGCCAAAGAGGGTCTCCACCCTCTTTGCTTGGCCGGCCACAACAAAGGGAGAGAACCAAGTTTTTGGTTCAATTTATAAAATAAACCAATTGTGTGATTTGTTTTATAAAATTATGGATGATATAAATTTTTATATAATAAACCAAGGTTTTCTATATTTTTCATGGAAATTAAAATGAACCATGGATTGGTTTATTTTATTTTATAAAATCAATGATGGATTGATTTACCATGATAAGAAAATTTATTCCATAAGAAAAAAGGAGACTTTGCCGGTTTTTATCATGAATTAAAATATGATAAAACTTGGCATGATGGAATAAGTCATAGAAAATTTATTCCATAAGAAAAAAGAGACTTGGCGGTTGAGAGGCCACTATATAAAGGAACCAAGGCAAGGCTTGGAAATCAATCCAAGTATTCTTGCCTGGGCTCTCTCCCTCTCCTCCCTTCTTTCTCTTGGCCGGCCACAAGGCTCTTCTCCCTTCTTCTTGCCGTGAGCACAAGGAGAAGCACCGAGGCGACAATGTTCTTCCCTTGCGACGATCTTCCTCTCTGGCCATTATCACCTTGGGATTGGGTGCAAGTCATCTTCCTCCTTCTCGCCGGAATTGTGATTCCGGCCAACCTTGGTAGTGAGTTTTTCCGATGTGATTACTTCTCTCTTGGTTTTCTAGTTGCGTTCTTGGAGAATCTAGTAGTTCTCGAGAACACGAAACTCGTGGCTTTGCGAAGTCATCCTGAAGATACTCGGCGTGGACGCGAATAGAGGCGGAGCTTCCGAGGGACGCTTACGGTTGGATCTCGTCTCTTCCATCGAGTTACGCGAGGTAATACGTAAATTAGTTTATGTTTCTGTAAAATTTTTAAATATATGATCATGTCTACACAAGATAAAGTTGCATGCTTAGATGTGTGTTTAAATAATTTGAGAAATTATTTATGCTAAACCTTCTACTGCACGTAATTAATTTTAAAATTACAAACCCGCATCCATATCAACATGCACCCGGTCCCAACAGTGGTATCAGAGCAGGTTAGTGTTCGACATAATCATATAATTGTTTTGTGGAAAAAACTTTGTCATGATCTCAATTTTGGAAAATTTTCCAATTATGGAAACTTTCCAATTATGCTAAATTTTTGATTTAGGAATTTCAAAGTTTGGCAATTATCATGAAATTTCGTAAACTTTTGAAATATCCCTGTTTCTGAAATTTTATGATAATTGTGAAAACTTTCCATTTTTGGAAACTTTCCCTATTTTGGAAATTTATCAATTTTAGAAATACGTAAGTTTTCTTTGTACCAAAAACTTACAATTATTGTGAAAACCTTTTATTTTTGGAAACTTTCCATTTATGGAAAGCTCGCAATTTTGGGTACTTTCTTCCAAGAATGTCTAGACAAATTATGTGAATATTAATTGGCATTTAAATTCATAATTGGGAATTAAATTATATAAAAAATTCTTTATTTTGGATTGAGCCTCGGGGAGCCGTCCAATTTAAAGTTAGTTGTTATAATTAAATTTCCTAAATTGAATTTAAACTGTCAAATGTTTAATTTGGATTGAGCCTCGGGGAGCCGTCCAAATTATATTATCAATAAATTCTTATTTTGGATTGAGCCTCGGGGAGCCGTCCAAATTAAGTTATTGATATTAATTTTCCATAAATAAAATATGTGATCAAATCTTGAAAATTTTGAGGTGATTCTCAAATGATAATTTCCTTATTTGATTTATGAGTTGATGCTTTCACATATTATTGTCTCCAAAATTAATTAGGATAATTATTTCCTATAGAGTATATTTCCTTAAATAAGATTTTCATGAAAATAATATGTGGTTGAATTAAGGGAATCTGTCTCTTAATTTAATAAGATTTGATTTAGAGAAATCAAAGTCTTAAACATATTATTTCCGAAATTGATTATGAAAATTTAGGAAATTGTTTCCCAAAACAATTCCTTGAATAAAGTATGAAATTAGAATTAGAAAACCCGGTTCCTAATTTAATTAATGAGACTTGATAAATTAAGTCACATACATACTTTATTAAGGAAATCGTTAGTACATGACATAATTATATGTCATGAAAGTGCTTAAAAGAAAAAGATGAGACCCAAAACTCCTTACAAAATATTAAGGCCAACACCTTCCATTAATATGGTTAGAACCAGAGTTTTGTTTCTCGTTTGGGTTGATGGACACATCCATGCCCGGCTTGAACCTCAACATGTTCAAACCATGGAATTAGTTTATGATTAATATAGTTGGAGTCATAGGTCAATCCTTAGTTTTGGTTGTTGGACACATCCAAGCCTGACTAAACGGTTGAATGAGCTCCAACCATATTAAAACTATTTCTTGATTAATGGGTCAGCCTTAAGCTTGGAGCATCGATTTGTTCTGCCACAGCCAAGGTCGATGTAAAGAGAGGTGTAGTTGGGTGCTATGTGTATTGTTGCATACTTGTTAATGAGTTAACAACCCAATGATTTATGCAAACATTCAATTAGTTGATAGCATAATGTGATAGTTACATATGTATAATATGTAATCGGTATAATTACCTACCTTCATAGCTATGAATAACTTGATGGACTCCAGCCATGGTTGTTCTTATCTATGGTTGGATATCAACCTATTTGGAGATGTTTCTACGATCTCCCGAATTGATAAAAAGGGTTATTCAATTCGAAAAATAAATAAGATTTAATTAATGTATATTGATGCATTCTTTATCATTCTCATCACTAAACCTCAATTTGTATTTCTAGGATAATCACCTAATCATGTCTTCTCTGAATTTGCATTCCATTTTGGACACCAATAAGTTAACTAAGGCCAAAAGGATTGAAAAGGCACCAAAAGGCACTTGCCATCACTGCGGCAAGGAGGGCCACTAGCGAAGAAACTGCAAGGTTTATCTTGAGTCCTTGAAGAAGAAGGCATCCGATGCCCCATCCTCTTCAGGTATCTTCGTTATTGAATGTCACTCTATTTTCTCGTACACCTGGGTACTTGTTACTGGGTGTAGCTCACATATATGTAATGACATACAGGGGCTAAGGAATAGAAGAAGACTCGTCAAGGGAGAAGTGAATTTGGGAGTTTGAAATGGAGCAAAGATTGCTGCTATTGCCATCGGAACATATTTGCTAAAGCTCCCTACTGGACTTGTCTTAGAATTGGATAATTGTTATTTTGTTCCTTCGTTAATAAAGAACATTGTATCTATTTCATGCTTGAATGAAAAGGGTTACCATTTAACTTTTAGTAACAATTGCTGTTACATAACTTTAAATGGTGTTCTTTATGGGATCAGAACTTTATGCAATGGTATCTACATGTTATATTTATCCGGTGACATTTTCAATATCGAAGTTAGCAACAAACGTGCTCGAATAGATAATCAAATAGACTCCTATACGTGGCATTGTCGTCTTGGCCATGTAAGCATGAAACGCATGACCAAATTACACCGATGTGGAATTCTGGAATCATTTGAACCTGGTTCATTTGATACATGCGAATCATGCTTAAAAGGCAAGATGACCAAATTACCCTTTTCCGAAAAAGGTAAACCAATGGGAGAATTGCTTGGTCTAATACATACTGATGTATGTGGACCAATGTCAACTCTTGCACAAGGAGGCTATAGCTACTTCATTACCTTTATCGATGATCACTCACGATTCGGGTATGTGTTCTTAATGAAACACAAATCTAAAGCTTTTGAGAAATTCAAAGAGTTTAGAAGTGAAGTAGAGAAATAACTTGGCAAAAGTATTAAGATACTTCGATCCGATCGGGGTGATGAATACTTAAGTCAAGAGTTTCATGATTATCTTAAGGACAATGGGATATTGTCTCAATGGACTCTGCCATTTACACCACAGCATAATGGTGTATCTGAGAGGCGTAACCGAACCTTGATGGACATGGTTAGATCTATGATGAATCATGCAACTCTTCCAAAATCCTTTTGGGGCTATGCGCTTAAGACAGCTGTTTACTTGCTAAACAGAGTCCCGACCAAGGAAGTCTCTACTACTCCATATGAGACGTGGAATAGTAAGAAACCTCATTTATCTCACCTAAAGATATGGGGTTGTCCTGCTTATGTAAAGCTGACTGTATCAGACAAATTGAATGCTAAGTCTGATAAATATCTATTTATTGGATACCCTAAGGAAACGAAGGGTTACCAATTCTATCATCCCTTGGAACAAAAGGTGTTTGTTTCAAATCATGCTGTATTTCTAGAAAAAGAATTTCTTTTACAAGAAAATAGTGGGAGTAGCATTGAACTTGAAGAAGTTCAAGAAACTCCAATAGACATTACAGAGACACCTAGTCTAGACCCACAACCAATAACTCATAATGATGAGCTATCAGTTGAACCTAAAACGACACCACTTCTTCGTAGGTCTGATAGGACACGCAATATTCTAGAGAGATACAGATTTCTCATAAGTGAATCGAACGACGTGTTACTCATTAACAATGACAAACCTATCAGTTATGAAGATGTTCTGAAAAATTCAGAAAGGGATAAGTGGCTTGAAGCCATGAAGTCGGAAATGGATTCCATGTACAAAAATCAAGTGTGGGACTTGGTTAACCCACCTGAAGGGATTAAGCCCATAAGGTGCAAGTGGGTTTTCAAGAAGAAAACTGACATGGAAGGTAATGTTGTTACCTTTATGGCTAGATTAGTGGCAAAAGGATATCGTCAGAAACAAGGAATTGATTATGACGAAACCTATTCGCCTGTAGCTATGCTTAAATCCATTCGGATGCTCCTGGCCATAGCAGCTCATTATGATTATGAGATATGGTAAATGGATGTGAAAACAGTTTCCTTAATGGAAACCTGCTTGAGGATGTATACATAATACAACCTGAAGGTTTCACATCGGTTAATAAAACCAAAGTATGCAAGCTTCGACGATCCATATATGGATTAAAGCAAGCATCCAGGTGCTGGAACATCCGTTTTGATGAGACAATCAAAGAGTTTGATTTCTCACAAAATCCTGACAAACCTTGTGTGTACAAGAAGGTTAGTGGGAGTGCAGTCGTATTCCTAGTGTTATATGTCGATAGCATATTACTTATATGAAATGATATATCAGTCTTACAGTCAGTTAAAATTTGATTGTCCAAAACATTCTCCATGAAAGACCTAGGAGAAGCAACCTATATCCTTGGGATTAGAATCTATAGAGATAGATCAAAACGATTGCTTGGTCTTTCGCAGTCTACATATATAGACCGAGTGCTAGAAAGGTTTAGCATGTCGGAATCCAAGAAAGGTTACCTTCCCATCAGGCATGGGATCAACCTTTCAAAGTCTATGTGTCCGCGCACAGAAGACGAGAGGATTTGCTTGAATAAGATTCCTTATGCATCCGCGATAGGATCTATCATGTATGCTATGTTATGTACTAAGCCCGATGTATCGTATGCTCTGAGCATCACAAGCAGATACCAGTCTGATCCAGGAATGGATCATTGGGCGGCTGTCAAGACAATCCTCAAGTACTTGAGAAGAACTAAGGATGTGTTCCTAATATATGGAGAAGGTGATATGGTAATACGTGGGTATATAGATGCCAG
>JAGFNQ010001236.1:0-20673 GCA_024364735.1 Boesenbergia rotunda
TCTTCTGATGTTATCTTTGAAGAAATTCAAAAAGCAAATGACCGATCAGAAAATGTAGATGGAGTTCAACTCGAACTTAGGAGACTAAGTTTGAATGAAAGTTCAAATGTTGTTGATGGTGATGAGTCTGATGACGATGAGCCTAGACAACCCATAGATCAGCCGGATCCTGAGGCTGAGCTTGTGTCTAGTGAACCCATTCAAGAAGTACCACCAACACCAAGGCAAACTAGATTAGCCACTAGTCATCCCCAAGACCAAATTGTTGGAGACATCCATCATGGGATTAGGACTAGATCATTCTTCCGAAATGAGGCTAACGAAGTTGCTCTAATTTCCGAAATTGAACCTAGAAAAATTGATGAAGCATTAAATGATCCCGATTGGATCATTGCAATGCAAGATGAACTAGGTCAATTAGAAATAAGTCAAGTTTGGGACTTAGTCCCTAGACCTAAGAAGACCACCATTATTGGAACCAAATGGGTCTTCAAAAACAAGTTGAACCATAAGGGAGAAATCATAAGAAACAAGGCACGCTTAGTAGCCAAGGGCTATAGTCAAGTTGAAGGCCTTGATTATGATGAGACCTATGCTCCCGTGGCGCGATTAGAGTCCATCCGACTGATGCTTGCATTTGCAACACATCGGGGTTTCAAGCTATATCAAATGGATGTCAAATCGGCCTTTCTAAATGGTTTAATTAGAGAAGAGGTCTATGTCGAACAACCTCCGGGATTTGAGAGTACCGAATTCCCAAACCACGTGTTCAAGCTCAAGAAGGCACTTTATGGCCTTAAACAAGCACCCCGAGCTTGGTATGAGCGGTTGTCGACATTCCTAATTGAAAAAGACTTTGTAAGAGGCCAAATAGACCCTACACTGTTTCTATGTAGAGACGGTGACAACATATTTGTAGCTCAAGTATATGTCGATGACATTATTTGTGGCTCAAATAACAAGGGCTATTTAAATGAATTCATTAGACACATGGAGAGTGAATTTGAAATGAGTCTAGTGGGAGAGTTGACTTTCTTCCTTGGACTTGAAATCATGCAAACCCGAGATGGGATCCATGTGCACCAATTAAAGTATACTCAAGAAATGCTCCGTAAATTCAATATGAGTGATTCAAAAGAGGTAACTACTCCCATGGCTACAAACACAAGATTAGACAATGATGAGAGTGGTAAACCCGTTGATTTAACTCAATATCGGAGCATGATAGGTAGTTTGTTATACCTCACAGCTAGTCGACCTGATATTCTTTTCGCTGTGGATATGTGCGCTAGGTATCAAGTTTGTGCCAAGGAATCTCACTTAATCGCTGTTAAGAGGATTTTGAGATATCTTAAAGGCACAATTGGAGTTGGTCTTTGGTACCCCCGTACCGAATCATTTGACCTAATTGGTTACACCGATTCTGACTACGCTAGATGTAAGTTGGATCGGAAAAGTACAAGTGGGGGTTGCCAATTTCTAGGATCATCTCTAGTTAGTTGGTCAAGTCGGAAGCAACATTGTGTTGCTCTCTCCACGACCGAGGCAGAATATATTGCTATGGGAGAGAGCATATCGCAATTGTTGTGGATGATTCATACTCTAGAGGACTATGGATTAAACTACAAGGGTGTGCAAGTGTTGTGTGACAACATTAGTACAATTAACCTAACTATGTTTCCAGTCCATCACTCTAGGACTAAGCATATTGAAGTGCGTCACCACTTCATTAGAGATCATGTTGCTAAGGGAGATATTGTACTCTCACATGTAGAGTCCAAGTCAAACATCGCTGACATTTTCACTAAACCACTCCCCGAAAATGAATTTAGCTTCTTAAGAAGGGAGTTGGGAATGTGTCGCGCTTCATAAACATCGAAATGCATTCAAAACCCTTCATGATTAGTACTAATTGTTGGGAAACAATTGGGTAATTTTGGGGACATCTCACACAAACTATAAGGTTCAACAAAACGTTTTTGTTTGCTAGAAATGGGGTGATATGTTAGGTTCAACTCAATCTCTCAAAATGTCAATGCATCCCTTGAGAAGTTAAGTTGACGAGATAAAAATCACTTCGGTGACCAAGTATGGGGAAAACCAATGCATAACATATGTGTATTTGGCTCCATGATCATACTTGGACATTCCAATCAAGGAAACTTGATTGGAAACCTGAATTTGGCACAAACTTGTTGTTGAATGATTGTTGATTGAGTTTGACTCCACTTGGGTGGAGCAAAGTGGTTTGTTCGAACCATAAGGACCTTTGATCCTTGTTTAGGGATCAATTATAGTCAAGGGATCACTTTCAAGATCGATATCTTTCATCAGATCTCTTCAGAAATCATGTGGAAATCTGAAACTGCAAGTTTCAGATCGTATCAGGGAGTATCAGGAACCCTGATCCGTCACTGGACTGATCAGGAGTAGGGCTGATCGGTCCCCGGACCGATCTGGCTCTCTCCTGTGGTGATTGGTCCACAGACCGATCAGAGGGACTTTGTGAGATTTTGTCCAAACATTCTGTGCTAGCCTGGATCAGTCCCCGGACCGATCTGGCACCCCGTGGTGATCGGTCCACAGACCGATCAGGGGCTCACAGACCACTCTCCGAACCCTACTGTTCCCTTCCTGATCGATCAGCCGATCGATCAGGAGCCTTCCTGATCGGTCACCCGACCGATCAAGATCAGGCCAGTCCGATCAGGCCAGAGCCTGATCAGTCTGGGCGCTACCAGATCGAACGGTGATCCGTTCAACCGCATTAAAGTTTGGTTGGTGGACCGATCCACCAACCGGTTTAATCACGGATTTTCTTCCCTTTCCAAGCCCTAGCCGACCAAAATCCTTCAGCGCCGAAAACCCCCTCTCCTTCGTCCTTGCGCGTGAGATCTCTTCCTTCCTCTTGATGTGCGTGTGCGATCCTGAGAGTGCGATCCTGCAAGCTCTTCCCTGTTTTCTGCAAGTTCTTTCTTGCTCAAGGTCTTGAGCTCATCTCTTGCGTCGAGAACCTTCTCCTGCGTGAGCTCTCCTTCTAGCCTTCAAGATCCTCTCAAATCAACATCAATGACACCGAAGTGAGTTTTTGGTTTAGTTTTTCTTGCAGATTAGTTCATAGTGTATGTATTTGCGCTAACCATGGTGTTTCTTTTGGTGTTTTAATGATGTGCCATAACCCTATGTTTCTGCCGTGACCCTTCCTTGCCATCTCACTTGATCAATGCTTCATGTACACTTGATTATTCTATTCCATGATCAATTCTAGTATTGATCTTGTGATCTTTCAATTTGTGTCATGATTCCCTTTTTGTGATTAAATTATTGCAATGATCAATTCTATCAATCTTTAGAAGATCATCTAAGGGAAAGGAACTCATAGAGGGCAGCTCGAAGGGCAAAGCCCCTTCTTCATCTGTGCCCTCCCGAAGGCCACAGCCTTCCTCCAGTTCTCGATTTCCCAATGCTACCTGCGAGCAGGCTTTTCAGTCCAGGACCTTCAAATTACTCTCCTGCCGATCGATTGATATTCCATTTCTGACCGAGCACTGCCCTTCTATCATGGAGATAGTCACTTTCTACAATTTTGGCTTTCTCCTTTCTCTTGAAAGGACTATCAATTATGATCTTGTTTCGGAGTTCTACGACAACCTTCAACAAGGACCTCAGGGGGGCTTCGAATTTACCACTCGCGTAGCAAAGAGAAATCTTGATTTCTCTTATGAAATTCTAGCGGAGTATCTGGGCCGTCGACGATCGTCCAACCTGTATTCGATATATCCCGAGCTCCCTGATCCTCTGTTAGCTCTGTTTGCAGGCGTTACTCCTGATGGCATCTATCAGCATTTCTTTTGGTCATCCCCTCCCAGCCGGTCTTTATGAGTTGGGTCCTGATTTTCCTACTTTAGCAGCACTCCACCAAGGGATGTTATATACATTGATGATTCATCAGACGATGCCCCTGCTGAGGGTTGATGTTATCTGACTGTTTGATTTATATGACTTACGGGCTGCATGCCCCATGACTTGACTTTTATGGCTTTGTGCCGCATTTGTATTGACTTTGATGCATTGACTTGCATCGAACTATTTGTCTGGATGTTTTATATCTTACCACTATGACTGTTTTTGATGTATATCTTGCCATCTTTTGCTTATTAGTGGTTCACATGATTACTATCTACATGTTTGCGTTGTTATGATTTTGCTTATGATGTCATGTCCATATGATACATATGCTAGTTGTGTCATGCCTTATCTTTATCATATGTGTTCATATGTTTATCAAAATAAATCAATTATACCTTGGTTGTTTTAGGATACCCCTAGGGTTGAGGGGGAGTCTGATTAAACTTAACAGCATATCTAGACCCTTTTCGATGTTCGACAAAGGGGGAGAGTGTGGTTGGTTAAGTTTAGGATGATCATGTTGTAGGGGGAGGATCCTGATTCTCCTATGAATATGGAATTTGAGAAAATTGATTGAGAATCCCTAAACTTAAAATCGGGTTGTCAAACAACAAAAAGGGGGAGATTGTTGATGCAGTTTGACCCTGATTGTTGTTTTGGTGTTGACACCGATTTTAGTTTAGGGTGATGATTATGATTATGATTAAGTCCTGATCGGGAATTAGGCATGGTATGAAAAATCCTAGCTTATAGGGCTAGGTGTTGGAAAATCCTAACCTGGAGGGTTAGGTGTAAAAAATCCTAGCTTGGAGGGCTAGGTGTGGAAAAGTCCTAACTCGGAAGGTTGGGTGAAAAGTCCTAGCTTGGAGGGCTAGGTGAAAAGTCCTAATTTGGAGGGTTAGGTGAAAAGTCCCAACTGGAGGGTTAGGTGAAAAAGTCCTGGCTTGGAGGGTCAGGTCCTAGCTTGGAGGGCTAGGTCTGGAAAAGTCCTAATTCGGAAGGGTTGGGTGAAAAGTCCTAGCTTGGAGGGCTAGGTGAAAAGTCCTAACTTAGAGGATTAGGTGAAAATTCCCAACTTGGAGGGTTAGGTGAAAAAGTCCTAGCTTGGAGGGCTAGGTTGGATGAAACCCTAGCTTGGAGGGCTAGGTTTGAGTCCCTGGATCGGTCTGGTGACCAATCAGAGAAGTTGGCACGCTGCTCCTTCGTGGATCGGTCCGGTGACCGATCCAGCAATGACTGATCGGTCTGGTGACCGATCAGGGAGCACACAGTGAGGTTGGGAACCTACTGTGCGGCTCCTGATCGGTCTGGTGACCGATCAGGGAGCAGGCATTTGCCTCACTGCTTGGCTTTTGATCGGTCCGGTGTCCGATCAGGGAGCAGGCAGTTCACTCACTGCCTTGCTCCTGATCGTTCTGGTGACCAATCAGGGAGCACTCAGTGAGTTGAGTTCCCCCACTGATCAGCTCCTGAACGGTCTGGTGACCGATCCATGACTTAGGATCTGATTTCCGCGATTACTGTTCACTCAGAAGTGGACCGATCAGGCTTGAGACTGATCGGTTAGGGAGCTACCTGATCGGTCTGGTGACCGATCAGCCTTCACTCTGATCGGTCTGGTGACCGATCAAGCTTGTGTCGCCGCGAGAGCTGGGAGTCCCAGCAAAGCGGTGGATCGGTCTGGTGACCGACCCACAAGCCCTGGATCGGTCCGGTGACCGATCACTTTAATTCAAAATGCACTGTCAGACGCTCTGATCGCGTCTGAACGTATCTGATTCTCTGCGCTTAACATCTGATACATGATTTTCTACTTGATATGCTGTGCTAATACTCTGATTGAGCTGCAGGTGACAGGGAAGGATTCAAACACTCAAGGAGAGTCAATGGAGGCCTTTCCTTAGAGCAGGTTTGTCCATTTGCCATCTCAGGTTGCAACGGCTGGAGCTGCAGACTGGAGCTGCTGACTGGAGCCTGGCTGATGGAAGCTCGGGGAGTCCAGGGAGAGCTCAGTGGTAGCTGGCGTTGGCAGGTGAGCAGCTGGAGGCTGCAGTGAGATGGTGTCACCTGGCGTTCAGTGGAGAAACAAAAGGAGCAGAGCGGAGAAGAGCAGGGTAGAGTTCTGGGAAGTGTCTGCTGGCTTCAGTTCTTGCTGCGCGATTGTTTTCTCCACACTTTGCTTGTGCGATCTGTTGTTCCATCATCTTGATCAAGCAGCTGTAATCTTTGAAGCAACCATCTGCTACTTGAGCATTGGGAGGAAGAAACGAGAGGCTTGGTGAGTCCATCATCGAGAAGACACGAAAAAGGAAGTTCTTGCGTGAGATTGTCGCTGGGTGGAGCTCGAGTGAAGCACTGCTTGTGTTCTTGCCTGTCCTAAGTGCTAAGTAAGATCTTTCTTGTGTTTCATTGTGCTTAAAACTTCATCCTTGTTGAAACGCTGTGGAGAAGTTACTCCACCGAGAAGGAGGTTGCTTTCTATCCGGATTTTTCAGGGCTTGATCTGCCGATGATCAAGGGATTACCCACCTTAAGGGCACGCCAAGGAGTAGGAGCAAGTTATCCCCGAACCTTGTAAATCCTCTTGTTAGCGTTCTTGTGTTTGCTCATAGTTTAGGATTTAGTTTTTTGCAAATACTCTGTTTTATTGTGCTTCCGCTGTGCTACTAACGATTGAAGTGCAGAAAATCGATAAGTATTAAAGTCCAAGTGATTGGCTATATTCACCCCCCTCCCCTCTCTAGCCATCCGAGTTCCAACATTAATATGTACTCATCTCCTAGTAATTTCAAAGAAGTACAACGACTTAATGGAAGAATTACAGCCTTATCCAGATTCATATTATAGTCAGCTGACAGAACTCTACCTTTCTTTAAAATTTTAAGGAAAACAGTCAGGTTCGATTGGAATGACCAATGCGAGAAGAAATTTATAGACGTAAAGGTATATCTATCTAAACTCCTTATACTATACAAGCCACTAGGAGGAAAGACACTTTTTGTCTACTTATCTGCAGCTGAACAAGCTATAGGCTCCGCGCTCATTTGTGAGAAGGTAATTTCCAATATCCTATTTATTTCTTTGGTCATCTCCTCAAAGAAGCGGAAGTTCGGTATACTATTATAGAGAAATTGGCGTATGCATTAGTATTAACGGCACAGAGGCTGAGGCTATACTTCTTGGTACATCCCATCATGGTATTTACTAACAGTCCACTCGGTCGTGTCCTCACGAATCCGAAGGTCTTGGGGCAATTAATTAAGTGGACTGCAAAGTTGAGTGAGTATGAAATTAAATATCATCCTCGGACAGCCATCAAGGCTCAAGCCTAGCCAACTTCATGCTCGAGGTAGTCCCAGTACCTGAGGCTGAGGAGGCATGGAAGATTTACGTTGATGGTTCATCCAATCACAAATCAAGTGGAGTTGAAATTTTAATAATTTCCCCTATGGAAGATGTATTACACTTATCCATCCGACTCAACTTCCGGGCCACCATTAATGAAGCCGAGTATGAGACAATACTAGTTGGGTTATAAGCAGCTAAGCAAGTAGGGACTACTCGAGTTATATTATATTCAGACTCTCAGCTCATGGCTCAACAGCTAAAAGGAGATTTAGAGGTTCGGAACGAGCGCCTGCAAAGGTTAGTATGTAACCATATACGGGCAATTGAAATCTTCCTTTACTGAAGTCTCTCTGCAAAAAATATCCTGATCGGATAATGTTAAGGCGGACGAACTAGCCAAGTTTCCAAGCTCCCTCACACTATGGACGCTGAAAGAGCCTAGTGTCCTGGAAGAAGTTGTGGCCCAGATAGAGGGAGAAGCTGCTGATGATGTATTTCCTGATTAGAGAGAACCTTATGTGGAGTTCTTACGCAATGGAACAGTGTCAGCAAGCGGTGAACAAGTCCAACTTTTTCGTCACAGGGCTTTCAGGTTCACGCTGGTCGAAGAGCACCTATATAAGAGAGCATTTTCCCGACCATTGTTCAAGTGTATCGGTCTGAGAGATGATGTGTACATCATAGGGGAAATTCATGAAGGCATATGTGAAAGTTACATTGGTGGGCGGTCAATGGTTAGAAAGATTATTCTGGTCGGATACTTTTGGCTCACGTTACAGGCGGATGCTAACAAATTTATCGTCAGATGTGAAGCCTGTCAAAAGCATCATCATATTGCTCATCATCCAACTGAACTACTGCGAGTCTCTACTATCTCGTGTCCCTATAATCAATGGAGAATGGACATAGTAGGTCCTTTCCCGATCGGACCCCAATAGAAGAAGTTCCTATTGGTACTAGTGAACTACTTTTCCAAATGGGTGATGGCCGAGCCGCAAGCCCAAATTAAGGAGGCCACCATGATGAAAATCTTATGGAAAGATATAGCCTGCAGGTACAAAATTCCTTATAAATTGGTATCGGATAACGACAGAGAATTCACAGGTCGTAAACTCAGAGAGTAGTGTGAAGGGCTAGGTATTCGTCAGACCTTCATCTCAGTCGCTTATCCGCAATGTAACGGTCAGGCTGAAGTCGTTAATCGGGAGATAATTAGGGGGCTCAAGATAAAGCTGGACCATGTTGGTGACAGTTGGGTCGAAGAACTCCTAAGTATCCTATGGTCATACCGCACCACTTCCAAGGAAGGGACCGGGTAGAGTCCTTTCAATCTGGTCTATGGCGTGGAGGCGATAATTCTTGTCAAGGTAGGTAATGAATCAACTCGACGACAACTCTACCACAAGGAGAATATGACCAAGAGCGACTACTCGATTTAGACTTGGTAACGGAGGTGCGTGACAAAGCGGCCACCCGATTAGTTGCATACTGCCAATGCATGCGACAAGTTTATAATCGCCGAGTGATCCCCCAGACTTTCTAGGTCGGAGATCGGGTATGGAAAAGGACCAAGCCAGTCGGCGACGTTAGGAAGCTCTAACCCCAATGGAGTGGACCTTACATTATCGTCATAAAGCTCGCAGATGGGAGTTATTATTTGTAAGATACTAATGGCAAAAGGCTAAAGAGACTATGAAATGCATGTCACCTCTAACCTTATCGCACCTAGTAAGCCGGTCGGATAGTACGTGTATTTATAATTATATTTGTATTTTCTTGAAGCTTGATTAATTAAAAGAACAGAAGAAATGTCTCGCCAAGGCCAAATGAAAGTATAGAGCACAAGTTCTTACCATCTTGTGGTGCCGAGGATGCTCAAGATGTGTAGACCTGATTGAGGTGCCGAGGATGCCCGGTCGGGAGCAACCCAAGTTCCTACCATCTTGTGGTTCCAAGGATGCCCAAGATGAGTATGTTGGAGTAATCGACCCTAAGATGGTCCAGAGTGACCATAGGTTTTGATGTTTGAGCAAAGGGTTTAAGTTAGGTTTACCCTTGTGTACTTATATGTGTATGTTGAGTGTGTAGGTTGTACATGTTACACATATGGACTTGACGGGACGACCTCGGTACGGTGAAGGAGCATGGAGGCAAGCTGGAGGCTTGCGTGCGCATCCGAGGGACATTGGTGGGCAGGGACGATGAGCTGATGGGCGCGGACTTCGAGGCATGCGTGAAGGATGGCATGGAGGCAAGCTGGAGGCTTGCGTGCATCCGAGGGACGGGAGCCGAAGATGAAGAGGGAGCGAAGGCAACAGTCGAGGCTGCGGATGAGGAGTCAGTCGAGTCGTGAAGGTACGAGTGCAGTGTGATTGTACTCGAAAAATCCTAGGGTTGAGTGCAAAGTGAAATGTGCTCAGGAAGGGTAATCTTAGGTGGGTGAGTAGACCAGTCGACTGGCCTGGTGGCAGTCGACTGAAGGAACTCATAGAAAGATCTCAGCCTTGAGACCAGTCGACTGCCCTGGGAGTAGTCGACTGGTAGCAGCTGGTGAGTTGGCTAAAATTCAAACGTTGGGGGTTGCAATGGTTGGATTTAGCTGACACCAGTCGACTGCCCTGGAGGCAGTCGACTGGTAGCGAGAAATCAGCTCCGAATCCTATTTAATGAGGACTTCGTGGTGGCTGAGTTTCTTGACGAAACTTGCTTGGATAGGGCAAGTTAGTAGTCTTGTATACTCAGGAAGTGTTCTTGGTGTTGTGGCGAGGTTTCTCCACCCACAAGGAGCGACAAGTTCTAGCCGGAGGTTATCCGGGGATTGATCCACCGACAGATTGTTGGATTAGTCACCCGACCGGGGTGGATACCAACTAAAATCGCCGTGTTAGCATTGGTTAGTGATTTTATTATTGTTTTACTATTATTTCTGCTGTGCAAACTAACCGTGTAGGAACAAGAATTCGGCAAAACGTTATTCACCCCCCCTTTAGCGTACGACATCGATCCTTACAATTGGTATCAGAGCTAGGACCGCTCTTGATCGGACTAACCGCCGAGGGAGCATACGCTAGAGGAAGAAAGAAAATGGAAGATAAGTTGGGGGACAACATCTACACTCCGCCGGCCTACGACCGTGACGATTTCGGGTATTGGAAGTCACGGATGGCGACGTGGTTCGGAATGGAGTGGGACCTTCGGATTACGCTTGAAGAGCCCTTCGAGATTCCAAAGGATAAGCATGGGAAGAGGCTTAGACCTAGATATTGGAATCAAGAACAAGAAAATCAATCCAAGGCGAATAAAAAGGTAATTAATATATTGCTTAACATTTTGCCTACTAATGTTTTGAATGGTGTAGGAGCATATGAAAATGCACACGATCTATGGAAAAAGGTAGAAGAAATCCATAAAAACCCTACACGAGATCAATTAGTGGAAGAGGTCGAGGAGGTAAACTCAATAGCCCATGAAGAGGAGAAAAAGGAAGAAGAATCATCTACCTCCTCAAGTAAAATGGAAGAAGAAAGTGAGAGGTCCTCCACCTCATCTAGAGAAGAAGAAGAAGAAAAAGTATCAATTTCAAGAATTGAGGAGGAGGAGAGATCCATTTCCATACCGGAGCAAGAAAAAGCTCCAACCTCCACCAAAGCCAAGACTAAGGACCATATCACATGCTTTGGATGCAACGAAAAGGGGCACTATAAGGACAAGTGCCCGAAAGGTAAGAAGGAGGTATTCTCTAAACCCGGGTCCATTCAATTTAAATCTAACATGAATTGTAGGAATGGAGAAGCCCAAGAAAAGAAAAAGAAGATTCGATGCTTCACATGTGGAGAGCTAGGGCACTACCACACCAAGTGCCCTAGAAAAGGTGAACTAAAGAAAATGGAGCACTTGAGAAGATGGGAGAAAGAAGAAAGGAAGAAGAGAAGAAGCCCACATCAAGGAGGAACTCCAAAGGTAAGGAAGGTAATTCCTAACCTTAAGCCAAAATGTAATTCAAATGCAAGTTCCTCCATGCATGATAAAAATAGAATTAATTATACATCCATGCATGCTAGGATTAATAAAAATTGTCTAATGGTGCATAATTTCGGATTTAAATATAATGATAGGACTAGGGTTAACAAGGTAGATCATAACCCTAGGAAAAACATGCATCATGATCAACCTAGGACCTTTGCACCTAAGGAACAAGGCACTAAGCCCAAGAAGGGAAGGAATGTGTCTAGAAAGGAGGGTCGGTCTAGGAATGTCCAAAGTGGACATATGGATTCTAGGTTTAGGAACCTAGAAAGGGAAAATCAAGCTTTAAGGGAAAAGCTTGATAGGTTAGAGAAACCCCAAGAGAGATTCACTATCGGATCTAAGGGTTTAGATATGGTGTTGGGTGGGTTAAACCGCACCAATGATAGATCGGGGTTGGGATACCGGTCTAAGAACTCCCATGCCAAGGGAAAGAAATATGCTAGAGTAGCATATGATTATGGCAAGAAGGGGGAGTCCAAAAATGGCAAAGGGGTGCCATTTAAAGGAAAAAGAAATGACTTAATCAAAGACAAGGTGTCTAAGGTTAAGAGGGTTGAGTTTGTAGGCCAAGAGTCATCGGTGGAACACCGATGTGGCCTAGTGATGGTTGAGTCACCTAGGGAGGTGGCTAGGGCTAAGAGCTCAAGGGGGAGCTCTAGGAGCCTTTGGGATATATGGTGAATGGATCTTTGGAGGGTTCCTCCTAGAGGTTTAGTTGGACCATGGAGTGTGTCAAAGGAATTGGAGACGGACTTGAGTCTCAATTCTTGGATTTTGGCACGGTGTTTTTGAGTTTCATGCATGGAAATATGACATTGGGGTCATATTGCATGAAAATTAGTTTTTGATGTGTAATTGCTATGTAAATCAATGCTAGGGACGCATTGTGGGTTGGCATGAGCAGAGACATCAAGGGGAAACCAAAACTAGGACTTTTGGTTAAGGTTTGAGTGAACCTTTTTGCTAGTTTTTGAGTTTTGTGTCAAACTTTGGAATGGTGATAGATACATTTTGGAATGTATTTTTTCCAGGTAGATATGGGTACCACAAACCTCTCCACAAAATTTGAGAATTTTTAGAGATTTATGGAATTTTTGGCGCATTTCTGAATTTCGTCAGAAATGCTGAAATTTTAGACTTTCAGAGTATCAGTCGACTGCCATTTTGGCAGTCGACTGGTCACGACTGATTTTTGTATCAGCAGCTAGTTTAGGGTCCAAATGGTGCAAAACAAGTGTATGGGGGGCTAGTACACATTGTTTATGGTCATTGGGGATTGAAAGAACCAATAATTGGGATATTGTTGGGTTCTTTTTGATGTTAGGCAAAGGGGGAGAAGTGTTGGGTTTAAGTTGGGAAACCAAACACTCCTTTGCTAGAAACCCTAGGTTTAGGGGGAGCTAAGATTAAGGAGGAGCATGGTTGCTCCGTTCTTGGCGTAAGGGGAACCTTGGAGAGGTTCTTAAAAAGCCTTTGTAAGTCCAGTGCAGGGGGAGCTTAGGAAAAGTTTTAAAAAGCCCATTCTTGGGAAAATTCCTAACTTGGAGGGTTAGGTGTAGGATGGCTTGGGATAGGATCCAGGTTTGCATTGCATATGCATTATTTTTGCCATTGACTACTGTCTTGCTTTCCCTAATTTAATCGGATTGCCAAACATCAAAAAGGGGGAGATTGTTGGAGCAATCGACCCTAAGATGGTCCGGAGTGACCATAGGTTTTGATGTTTGAGCAAAGAGTTTAAGTTAGGTTTACCCTTGTGTACTTATATGTGTATGTTGAGTGTGTAGGTTGTACAAGTTACACATATGGACTTGACGGGACGACCTCGGTACGGTGAAGGATGGCATGGAGGCAAGCTGGAGGCTTGCGTGCGCATCCGAGGGACATTGGTGGGCAGGGACGATGAGCTCATGGGCGCAGACTTCGAGGCATGCGTGAAGGATGGCATGGAGGCAAGCTGGAGGCTTGTGTGCATCCGAGGGATGGGAGCCGAAGATGAAGAGGGCGCGAATGCAACAGTTGAGGCTGCGGATGAGGAGTCAGTCGAGTAGTGAGGGTACGAGTGCAGTGTGATTGTACTCAGGAAATCCTAGGGTTGAGTGCGGAGTGAAATGTGCTCAGGAAGGGTAACCTTAGGTGGGTGAGTAGACCAGTCGGCTGGCCTGGTGGCAGTCGACTGATGGAACTCACAGAAAGATCTCAGCCTTGGGACCAGTCGACTGCCCTGGGAGCAGTCGACTGGTAGCGGCTGGTGAGTTGGCTAAAATTCGAACGTTGGGGGTTGCAACGGTCGGATTTAGCTGACACCAGTCGACTGCCCTGGAGGCAGTCGACTGGTAGCGAGAAATCAGCCCCGAGTCCTATTTAAAGATAGGACTTCGTGGTGGCTGAGTTTCTTGATGAAACTTGCTTGGATAGGGCAAGTTAGTAGTCTTGTATACTCAGGAAGTGTCCTTGGTGTTGTGGCGAGGTTTCTCCACCCACAAGGAGCGACGAGTTCTAGCCGGAGGTTATCCGGGGATTGATCCACCGACGGATTGTTGGATTAGTCATCCGACCGGGGTGGATACCAACTAAAATCGTCGTGTTAGCATTGGTTAGTGATTTTATTATTGTTTTACTATTATTTTCGCTGTGCAAACTAACCGTGTAGGAACAAGAATTCGGCGAAACGCTATTCACCCCCCCCTTTAGCGTACGACATCGATCCTTACAGAGTAGACCCGGACGAGGTGTCGATGATGCCTGGCCGGGAGCAGCCGAAATTCCTACCATCTTGTGGTGCCGAGGATGCCCGGCCAAGAGTAGCTAAAGTTTCTATATCTTGTGGTGTCGAGGATGCCCAAGATATATAGACCTGACCGAGGTGCCGAGGATGGTCGGCCGGGAGCAGCCTAAGTTCCTACCATCTTGTGATGCTGAGGACGCTCAGGATGTGTAGACCTGATCGAGGTGCTAAGGATACTCGGCCGGGAGCAGCCCAAGTACCTTCCATCTTGTGGTGTCGAGGATACCCAAAATGTGTAGACCTGACCGAGGCGCCGAGAATGCTCGGACGGGAGCAACCCAAGTTCCTACCATCTTGTGGGGTCAAGGATGCCCAAGATGTATAGACCTAATCGAGGTGTCGAGGATGCCCAACCGGGAGTAGCCTAAGTTCCTACCATCTTGTGGTGCCGAGGATGCCCAAGATGTGTAGACTTAGTCGAGGATATCTGGCCGGGAGTAGTCCGAAGTCGAAACACTGAGGATGATCGGCCGAGATCATCCCGAGCTCTTACGAGCAGCTTGGGGAACCGAGACAGCTTAGCTAGTAACACATAATGAGATATTAGTCTAGTCAGGCGAAGTCAAGATCCACCCTTGTCGGCACAGGAGGGTGAGAATGCACCAAGTACTCGCCTCCCCCCCCCCCCCCCCCCCCCCCCCCCCCCCCCCCCCCCCCGCAACATCAAAATAAAAGATTTTTTGATTTCAAAGAATTTTATAAGAAGTCAAGACAAGATAAGATTCAATACGAAATATAGCCCATAAGTCACAGGAGGCAAAGCATGATGCATAGAGCAGGGTATATACATTCAAAAAATTACATCTCCTTCTCCTTTTCCAATTGCTCATCCCAGACTCGGCCGACACTAAGAAAGCCCAAGTCAACATTTGGCTTCAATACATTGGCTCGTTGGGGTTGCTGGATAGCTCAATGGAATCCTTGCTTGAGCCGCTTCAGCACTTGGCCGGCTAGAATGTCACCAAACTCCTCATATTGGAGGAATATAGCCTTAAACACCGCTTATGCCTCCGACGATCTCCTTGCTAGTTTTGTAATTTTTTAGTTCTTCGAGAGCTCGGTCCCAATCAATCTTCAACCTGGCCATTTCGCCCGATGCCTAGTCTTGGGCTGCCAACGCCTCCTCAAGCTACTCTTTAGTGGTTGAGAGATGTGACTTAGCTCGGACGAGGCTTTCCTGCAGGTCCGATACATAAGCAACAGCAGCGTGTATCTTCGTTTCCTTTTTGGCTAGCTGGTCTGCCTGCTCTTTGATTCGGCCATTGAGTGTCTCGATCGATGATTCCAGGAGGTGGATATCTTCTACAAATTTAGTCTCTCGAGCTTGAAGTAGTCCCCTCTCCTAAGTCAGTTGGCTCACTTCTGCTGAGAGGGTTGTCACTTTCTTTGACAGAAGACGTTCCCGATGCCAGGCCCCATGTAAAGATGACTCCAAAACTAAGAGGTTATCCATGTAGTGGTCTAGTTTGGCTCGTAGATCTCTGCTAACTTCCACTTGCATCTAGCCTTTCCGATGGACTCGATAAACCTCCGTCTCTAGCTCTACCACTTGTTGACGCATGGCTTCAGTCTCCTACTCGAGAAGTATCTGACAGCCCAAGAGGAGGCACTCAGAGGTGGCCTAACACAAAAAACAGCGAGAGTTAGAGAACAGGGATAATAAGAGCAGATAAAGAGAATTATACCTTCAAAGGAGACTCATATAGACTAACGATTAGTCCAGCCGAGGTCACCCCTCTGAGGGAAGTGAGATGTTCCTCGGTTTGCTCCCTTATCGCCTCTCGACTCCTCGGAGATGGTATGCCAGACGTAGCTTTGGAGCAGCGGGCAGGGAGAGTCACGAGACACGTCGCCTTGAAAGGTACGATGGAGGGGCCTGGGGTGCCGTCGTTAGTGGTAGAGGATACCTCCTCAGAAGGATGACCCCCTTATGGCCGCTCCTTAATCTATATAGGCTGAGGTCCCAATGTGGCTGCCTTCTCAGCCGCTTGTACCTTCCGGCGTAGACGAACACTCGTGAATTCTGGTTCTTCCGACCTCGCCCTCTTGCCTTTATAGGGCTGCCCCGGGAGCTGGGAACTCGGGGTGAAGGAGGAAAAGAGTGGACCTCTCCGACATATGGCTCAACCTCACCCCTGGACTCCACAGCAATCTATGTTGCCCTCCGGCAACATTTGGAGAGAGAAATGTCGTCCTCTTCTTCCATGAGAGCAGAGGGGGAAGCTTGGGCTGAGCGGGCTTTCCTCTTTGAAGGCATGGGAAGAGCCAAGTGCTTTTGAGGGAGGGTCGGTGGCTCACCCTCATCCTCCTCCTCGGCTGGCAGGATGAGCCGTCTTCGTTCGGCAAGTAGAGGGCTCACCCCTTTAGTTGGCTCCGGTACCGATGCAGGAACCGGAGTCAGTGGTTCCTCATCCCCTTGTGCTCCAGCAAGGGTATGGGTATGGGAGGGATCTACCTTTAGGTTTGCTTGGAGTCTTTAGAGGGTTCGACCGATGGAGCCGTAGGAGCTTGAGAAGGAGCAAGTGTCTTCTTATCTGCAAGCTCCAACTTGAGAAGCTTGCTCATGGTCCGGGCGAGAATGATGGCTTCTACAAAACACAAGAAAATGAACATTAGTTAGAATAAACAAACACTTAATAAAACAATACACTTACTGAGGTCGCGGTCAAGGCTGGTGACTTTGGGACTAATCACAATCTGGTATAGAAGCCCTTCACATTGGGCTAGGTTAGGACCATGGAACTCTATTTCAGTCAAGATGCTTCTGGCTCGCTGATACCCCTGATCTTGTTGGAGGTTGCCTAGCTCCGGAGGAGGAGGCAAGTCTTCTTGCCCACGAGTCAGACAAAAAGGTCACTTAGAAAGTTGGATAAAGAAGAAGTGTTCTTTCCATCCCTTATGGGAAGAAGGGAGGGCACTTATAAATTTGTGGCTGGAACCATAGTTCGTAGAATCGCGATCCTACGCAGGATCGATTTGGGGTCAGGATTGGATCGGTCGGGATCGGATCGTAAAATCGTACGATCCTAGCAAAAACCCTTAAAATGAAAGAATATACAATTTCTATTAACATTGTAATGATAATAATCACGTTCAACTTCAAGAATATTTCATTGATTACAAGATGATCCAATTTAATTGTCAACCTATTAGATAATAGACATCTGAAAATTTATCATTTTAGGAAAAAGATATAACATAATATTATTGATAAAAAACTAACTAAAAATAATTAACCAGATGTTTAAATAATCTTAAAACTCTAACACTAACTCTATAAAAGATAAAAATAATAATAATAAAAAAGACTAAAAATCTTTTAGGCCTTTGAAATGGCTTTAAATAATATTTTTTGGAATTCAACCTTAAAACTAACTATAGATATTTGAATGAGTTTCGATTTGATATATTATACGTCATGTGGTTGAATCCGAATCAAAAGTTATGACCTTTTAAAGCTTTCACCGATCCTGTTCCGATTCTACTACGATCCTGTCCGATCCTATCCGATTCTGTCTGATCCTACGATCCTACGATCCTGCTCGAAAATCGATTCTGCGTGATTCTGGATCGATTTATGATCTAAGATCGTAGGATCGTACGATCCTACGATCCAGGATCGCGATTTTGCAAACTATGGCTGGAACAAGCAATAAAACTAAAAGCTCCTCTGGACGCAAGGGTTGGAAGAAAAAAATAATGAAAAGAACGAGGGGTTAAGGGTATGCCGAACAGCTTGAATAGAATGAATGCCCTGCCCATCTGAGCAAAGTTGTTCGGAGCCATTTGGTGAAGAGGAATGTCAAAATATTTAGAGATGACCATGAAGAAAGGAGAGATTGGAAAATGAAGATCAAACTCTAACTGACCTACGAAGAATGTATAAAACTCTAAGGGTGCGTTTGGTTTAAGTTATCAGATATAACCTTAGTTATGTGTTTACCAAGTAATAACATAACTAAGGTAATGGAGAATGAAACATAACCTGAAGTTGTTTGGTTCAATTTAGGTAATCAAATAAAATATTATTTGTTTGGAGGTGATAGTCTATGATATAATATAATATTTTACCGTATTACCCTTTAGTTAAATTTAAGTATAATAATATTATATGCTTATAAATTTAAAATAAAAAAGTAAGATGATATTATATACATATTCGTACCCTCCGGCGGCGGCGGCGGCGGCGGTGGTCGCCGGCCTCCGGCGGTGGTCGCCGGTGTTAGGTCGTGACCCCAAGCTAGAGGGGGGGTGAATAGCTTCTTTCGATTTTCTACCTATCACGTTGGCAAGCGCAAGCGGAAATACTAATAACAATAACAAACAATGCTAACGCAAACCTATTTACGTGGTTCGGAGATGACGCTCCTACTCCACGGTTGTCCGTAAGGTGGACGATCCCTTGATTCTTCGGTGGATCACTCCCTGGATGCCCTCCGGCTAGCTCGTGTAGCTCATTGTGGGTGGAGAAAACTCGCCACAAACCCGGACACACTTCTGAGCACCAAAGACTACTAATGAGCTCTAACCAAGCTCATTTCGTCAAGAAATCCCAACCAAAACCGAGCCCCTTTAAATAGGTCTCTTGGCTGAAAAGCCCGCTACCAATCGACTGCCCCAAGGCCAATCGCCTGCCCCTACTCAAACTCGACCGTTGCAAGCCCAATGTTCGAATCCTGGCTGCTACCAGTCGACTGCCCCCATAGCAGTCGACTGATTTTTCTGCCCCTTTTATCAGTCGACTGCCTGAGGTCCAGTCGACTGCTACCTAGGTTCTTTCCTTCCCGAGTACAATTCTCTCAGCACTCGACTCCTAGGATTTCCCGAGTACATTCCCTCAGCACTCAACCCCTCACAACTTAGCTGACTCTTCACCAGCAGCCTCGACTGTTGCCTTCACGCCCTCTTCATCTTTGACTCCCGTCCCTCAGATGCGCACGCATGCCCTCGACTTGCCTCCATGCCATCCTTCACGCATGCTTCAAAATCCGCGCCCCTTGGCTCATCGTCCCTGCTACCCATGGTCCCTCGTGTGCACACAAGCCCACGGCTTGCCTCCATGTCACCCTTCACCGTACCTGAAGTCGTCCAGCTAAGTCAATATGTGTAACCTGCAAACCTGCACACTCATATACACATATTAGAACACAAGGGTAAACCTAACTTAAATCCTTTGCCCAAATATCAAAGTACATGGTCACTCCGAACCATAGATTGCCCCAATAATCTCCCCCTTTTTGATGTTTGGCAATACGTTTAAGTTAGGGAAAACAAATAGCAAAACACAATGCTAACAACCATTTGGATTTACGTTGCCAAGGCTCCACCTTGGACTTACACCGCCAATGCATATGCAATGAAAACATGGATCCTATCCTAAGGCATCCCCACATCTAACCTCCCCATAAGTTTAGGACTTTTTTACAAAAATCGGGACCTTTCCGAGGCTCCCTCTACATTGGACTTACAAAGGCTTTTTAAGAACCTCACCAAGGTCCCTCTTATGCCAAGAATGGAGCAACAATGCTCCCCCTTTACCTAAGCCACCCCTAGACCTAGGATTTCTTGCAAATGTGTGTTTGGTTTTCCAAATTAAACCCAACACTTCTCCCCCTTTGCCATACATCAAACATCTCCAACAATTTCCCCATTTTTGTACTCTTTAATCCCTAATGACCATAAACACAGTGTACCAACCCCCATAGAGTTTCACACTTGTTTTACATCATTAAGACACTCCCCAATTGCTGAAACCTATTTTTCATCCTTTACCAGTCGACTGAGACAGTTATCAGTCGACTGACACTCTAAAAACCCAATTTTCAGCTTTTTGAAACCAATTTCAGAAATACGCCAGAAATTTCACAAATCTCCAAAAATTCTCAAATTTTGTGGAGAGATTTGTGGTACCCATACCTACTTGGGAAAAATACATTCAAAAATGTATCTATCACCATTCCCAAGATTGACATAAAATCCAAAACTAGCTAAAATGTTTAATTGAACCTTGACCTAAAGTCCTAGTTTTGGTCTTCCCTTGATGTCACTGCCCATACCAACCCACAATGCATCCCTAGCATTGATTTTTATGACACTTACACATCAAAAACCAACTTTCATGCTATATGACCCCAATGTCATATTTTCATGCATGAAACACATACCCAACGTGCCAAAACCCAAGAATTGAGACTCAAGTCTGTCTCCAACTCTTTTGGCACATCCCATGGTCCATTTAGACCTTCGAGAGAAACCTCTTGATATCCATTTACCATGGATCCCAAAGACTCCTAGAGCTCCCCCTTGAGCTTTTAGCCCTAGCCACCTCCCTAGGTGACTCAACAACCACTAGGTCATACCGATATACCTCCGGTGACTCTTGGCCTACAAACTTAACCTTCTTAACCTTGGATACCTTGTCCTTAGTTAAGACATTCTTTTTGTTTTTAAATGGCATCCCCTTGTCATTTTTGGACTTTCCCTCCTTGTCATAATTATATGCTACCCTAGCATATTTCTTTTCATTGGCATTAGAGACCTTAGATCGGTATCCCAACCCCGATCTATCATTGTTGAATTTTAGATCACCTAACATCATA
>JAGFNQ010001236.1:24932-130288 GCA_024364735.1 Boesenbergia rotunda
GGAGAAGTCTGGCGGTCACTGTGAAAAATAAACTCTGATACTTTTATTTCTCATTTTCTCCTTACTAGAGAGATTTTTGACTTGAGCGTTGGAGATGTTAGTAGGAGCCCCTAAAGCCAATTATGTGATGATTGACTAGGTGCATTTTGTATCATATTCTAGTATTAATAAAGGCATGTTTGGTTATTATACTTACTTTGTATTCTGTGCCGAATGACTGAGTATAATAATGTCCTTGTGTAGTAGGTTCTTATCTACATTATATCGATTGGTTGAATCGATAGTGAGATAATGTAGAGAACACTACACTAAATTATTCCTAGTCAAGCATCAATTATTCAGGGACAATATTGATGCATGGAGACTAGCATGTAGGTCAACTGATGACTTGAGCTCACAAGTCATGGATATGTGATATCAAGTTGACACATGGATATACATTGGAGATTGTGTACTGAATGACCCGCCATGAGAAAGTTTCATAGATTGTCATATGAGTGTCATAGACTTTCTCATGTGACTATTGGTATGAATAGTCCTTAGACCTGAAGTCACTACGGTTCCCTACATAAGGAGTTATGTACTTTGGTATCGTCAAACGTCACCCGTAACAGGGTGGACTATAAAGGCAATCACTGGGTATGTAATGAATTATGCGGAGGGATGTGAGTGATGTAGATGGGATCTATCCCTCCCATATGACGGGAGTGATATCTGTGCGCCCCTTGATCGAATAGGACTACTGAAACGCATGACCATGCTCAAATGAGTCAATATGAGATATTGAGCTCATTTGTTTTGAGTGAGTCTACTCGGGGATCAAGAAACACAAGATTGATTGAGGATGACACGGTCTATGCCTCATTGGTCAATTTAGATATCAAGGATAGAAGGACAAGGTCATACATTATCATAGTCACGGAGGTTTAGTCGGATCTCGACTTTTCTTGTTACTTGGGTAGCAATGATGCATTGCTAGATGCCGCTCATTGCTTATGTGTCTAAAGTGTTTAGGCGCATTGCCAACGTCACAAGAACCTATTGGGTCACACACAAAGGATACAATACTTCGGGAAAGTTGATCGGCAGATCTAAGCCCGAGTTGGGAACTCGGGAGATCTGAGCCCGAGTTGGGAACTCGGGAGACCTGAGCCCAAGTTGGGAACTCGGGAGCTCAGTTCGGGGGACTCGAGTTGGGAACTCGAGAGAGGCCGGGTCGGAGCTCGGCGGGCCGGGTCGGAGCTCGGCGGGCCGAGTCGGAGCTCGGCGGACCGAGTCGGAGCTCAGCGGACCGAGTCGGCACTCGGAAGACTGGGTCGGAGCTCGGCAGACTGGGTCGGGAGCTCGCCACTCGGGAGACTTGGTCGGGAGACCGAGTCGGAAGCCGAGAGGCCCGGTCGGAGTTGCATGAAGGAAAGAGAAAAGTCTCTCTTCATTGGATGAAAATGTTCTTTTCTTGCATGGGAAAAGATGAAGAGCCACATAAAAAGATGTGCTCTTTATTGGGAAGCCAAAGAGACACAAACATCTTCATATTCATGGGATGATTATAAAAGAGGGCCTTGTGACTTTGGATGAGGTCTTCTTCTTGCCTTAGCTTTTCCCCTTCCCTTCCTCTCTTCTTCCTCTCCTCCCTTCTTGGCCGAAACCTTACTGTAAGGTTCTTGGTGTTTTCGAGCTACCTCAAGTTGCTAGCACAACTAAGGTAGTTCTCCCGAAGTTGAGAGATTGTGTCCGTGTGGATACGAATAGAAGCACGGACGGTTGAACGTCCAAGAGATCCGGCGCATCTTGGACGAGCGGGATAACCAAAGGACACACTTCAAAGATATAAACAGTAGATAAATCTATAAGATAGATAGCTTTGTACGAGTTTTCTTTCGCATGGATCGCTCGTGGGTTTTTGTTTCCGCTACGTTTTTTATTGTTTTGTGCCGGGAGAACCCAACAGGAGAGGGTTCCACCGGAACTCCTTCCAATGTATCCTATTTACACTCGTGTTAATCTCGTAGGCGCAAGCATTCTCCCCCGTCGTCACTCCAGGCTGCGCTGTGATGATTTGCCATCCTCGTCGTTCACTTCCGGAACATGACTGAATTCATTTTTTTTTATAAATTTGAGTTTGGTTCAAATTTGACTTGAGTTTAATTCATTGAGATATTATTGAACTCTTAATTCAAACTTGTTTGATTGTTTGAAACTTCTATTTGTTTGATTCGTTATTGAGATTAATAATTCAATTTTGTATGTTCATTTAAATAGTTCATTTGTTTATTTAGTATTTAATAATTAAATTAAAAGGGTTAAATCATGAAATAGTTTTGTATAATTTCTAGATAATTTTTTTAAAAAAAATCTTGATTTTTTTTGACTATTTTTAAAATTTATGGGAATAAATCAGATTTATAAAAGGCTATTCGAATTAATTGAGAAGTTTAATTTTTGAAATTCATTTATAAATCTAAAGCTAAAGTCTCGGCCGACCTCTCTCCTCATCCCTCTCGATCCTTTTTCCCCATCTCGTCAATTCCATCTGCTTCCTCAATCTCACCTAATGTCGTTTCTTCCCCTCGAGCTCTTCTTCCTCCTCTTGGCCGATGGCGTTTTCTTCCACCATCTTCTGGTCGTGAGCTCAAGGAAGCAAGGGCTCACACTGGCGGTGATCTCCCGACCTCTTGATTTCACTCCTCATGGTCGCCTTTGTCGCCTGATCGCCACTAGTTCGAAGCCCTCTTTGTCATAATTATTGGATATTGACTCTTAAAAGAACAAATACAATTTTGAAAAGAAAAATCGGGCTACCATCAATGGATGAAAGTCAGAAATGACTTTGAAAACGAAATCTACGTTTCGTGTAGATGAATCTAGACTCTTAATTTGCTCAAAATCGATTACGGATGAATGAGAAATTAATTGTTTAAAGTCAACCAAAAATTGTATAGAAGGAAGTAGATGGGGAATAGTCTTATATCTGTAAATTTCGAGAGTGTTTGCTTTCTTATATGTGTTGCTGTGTTAATGGAGTTAACAAAAGAAAAACATAGATGTTCTCTTCTCACGAGCGAGCAGGTGCTCGCACCTACGAGCCCGCCACCCCGCCACGTGCGCATGCGCGCAATGAGCGCTTTCTTGGCACACTTTGTACTTTGCAAGTACGCATCGTCGCGAGGAGCATTGAGGATCGCAAGTGACACGATATGGAGTGTTGGTCACAAAGAGTCACGATCTGACCGTTGGTGATGAGACTTAATCTGAAGCGTCAAATCAAATTTGACTGCTGAGATCAAAAGGCTATTTGAACAGTTACAACCCTCGAGATCGAACGTCCCAGATAAATCCTAAACCGAGGGTCACAACCACTCACAAAATGTACCTCACCTCTTCTCCTAGTATAAATAGAATCCTTTGGATGCTAAAATCATTCAATTCAATCATCGGAAAACAAGACATAATCATATCTAGTATACATCTCATCTTCTGCATCCAGAGTCCCAGAGTCCAAAAAGTCCACGAGAAGATTTGCTGGTCTCGAAATTTGAAGTGTTGCTATTTTGAGACATCATCGTTGTATCATGGGAAACAAATTGCTATTATCCGTGAGAACCTGTAACAGAGTAATATGATTTTACAGAGATAGTGTTGAACACTAGCCTCGACAATATTATATGTATCAGTTTGCATCCTCCCCGGCGGCAACTCAACCAACTCACAATCGTAAAACGATATTTTGCAATCTGATATGACCTTGATCAACGATGTTCTGACCGCCATTCCACATGAAGTGAAGTCATAAAAGTTCAACGGAGCCGACTTAAAACGATGGTAGCAGAAGATGATATTCTATCTGACAACGCTAAATCTCGTACAGTTTTCACCTGAAGACCCACCAGCCATTACGGAAGGTGATTCTAACAGCAAGGATGCATACGATGCGTGGTCGTAAGGAGATTTCCTGTGCCACAACTACGTTCTTAATGCATTGGACAACACATTGTATAACGTGTATAGTCTGATGGAGACGGCCAAGAAATTCATTGTCGGTCGATTTCTGGATTTCAAGATGGTGGATTCCAAAAGCATGACGTCTCAATTCCAAGACATGCAACTGATAATGCATGATCTAGATGTCAAACAGTAGTGCATATCGTTTCATAGTTTATAAGTCAAACATTCCTGATATTCATGTGGGAATAACCATAGAATCTCGGAATGTAATATTCTTTGAAAACGTATTCTCAAATAAGAAAGGAAACGTTCAAAGTGATTGCAACGTAAGTTCTAGCGAAAAAAATGTTTCTGGACTTAATTGTCATTAAAGGACTATTGACGATTAAAGTGTAGAGCCACGTCGGAGCAAACGGGTTAGAGTTGAGAAATCGTTCGGGTCAGACTTCATGACTTTTATGTCAGAAATGACCTCAAGAACATTAAGCGAAGCTCTCTCTAGTCCTGATGCCCCATTGTGGAAAGAGACTATTAGTAATGAAATCGAGTCCATCATGAATAATTATACTTGGGAATTAGTGAACCTTCATTCTGGTACTAAACCATTAGATTATAAATGAATACTAAAATGCAAGTATAAAACTGATGGATCGATTAACAAATATAAGACAAGACTTATAGCCAATGGATTCAAGCAAAAGGAAGATCTTAACTACTTCGGTACCTAATCACCTGTGACAAGGATTATGTCCATACGAGTGTTGATAGCCATCCCATCACTGTATAACCCTGAAATATATCAAATGGATGTTAAGACTGCGTTCTTAAATGGTGAGTCGGAAGAAGAAATCTATATGGAGCAACCTGAGGGGTTTGTAACTCCAGGAAAATAGGAAAAAGTGTATCGACTTGTTAAGTCGTTATACGGATATAATCAAGCACTTAAACAATGGCACAAAAAATTTGACAAAATAATTTTATCAAACGAATTCAAAATAAATGAATGTGACAAATGCATTTATGTCAAAACCACACCTGAGGTCATGTAATTGTCTATCTATACGTAGACGACATACTTATAATGAGCAGTAATCATGAGATAATCATGAGTACAAAGAGAATGTTGACCAACAATTTCAATATAAAAGATATGGATTGAGCAGATATTATATTGAGAATTAAAATTCTCAAAACATCTGATGGGATAGTTCTGACACAATCCCACTATGTAGAGTCGGTATTAAAAAAGTTCAATGGGTACGATCTCTCTATAGTGAAAACACCTATGGATCTAAGTCAAAACTTAGCAAAAAATCATGGTGAGCCCATATTGCAATTGAAATATTCTCGGATAATAAACAGCTTGATGTATCTCACAAACTGTACACGTTCGGATATTGCCTGTACGATTAACAAGCTGAGTCATTTTACGAGCAATTCAAACGATACTCATTGGAAAGCACTAATGCGATTTCTTAGATATTTAAAATATACTATGAATTACAGATTATATTACGGAAGATATTCCGCTGTCTTAGAGGAATACTGTGATGCTAATTGGATATTAGATACAAAAGATTCCAAATTCACTAATGAATATGTATTCAATGGGACAACGAAGTTACAGAAGTTGTGTTACAGCACATGAGATATATTATCTATATCTCAATCCTAGGATGATTATGTGCGTCCTACCACATGTAGTGAGGTTAAACTTATGCTTTTAATGATTTCTATACCTTTATAAGGTGGAGTATAGTAGGATACTCTTGATAAAAGTGTCACCTATGTGAGTGTGAAGATAGACTGCTTCAATGAAACACTCATGAATCCAAGATGGTGTTCATGGCCAAAATGAAACCAACCATGAGAACTAAAAATATGTGAGATAAGTCCCTGTGTGGGTGTTATTGTCTTAGTATACACAAACAATTGAGCAGTTTAAGATATCACGTTCACTGCACGACCTAGTATGTTCGATAGCATTCCACTACGGAACGTTCAAAGCCACAAGCTACCTCTCCCAATGCATTGACTTATCGATTAGATTCTTGTAAAGTGTCAGCATGTATATACGTATTAATTTCTATTCATATAAGAGATTATTGGATATTGGGTCTTAAAAGACCAAATATGATTTTGTAAGAAAAAATTAGGGTGTCATTAATCGACGAAAGTCAGAATTGATTTCGAAAACAAAATCTACTTTTCGCGTAGATGAATCTGACATTAATTTGCTCAAAATCGATTACGGATGAATAAGAAATTAATTATTTAAAGTCAGTCAAAAATAGAATAGAAGGAAATAAATAGGGAATAGTCTCGCATCTGTAAATTCTGAGAGTGTTTGCTTCTTTATATGTGTTGCTGTGTTAATGGAGTTAATAAAAAAACATAGGTATTCTCTTCTCACGGGTGAGCAGGTGTTTGCACCTACGAGCCTGCCACCAGCCACCCGCCATGCACGCACGCACGCAATGAGCGCTTTGCACTTCTACGCATCGTCACGAGGAGTATTGAGGACCTTAAATTTATGCTTCAGATTATTTGGCAGTGACTACGTGGCACTCAGGTGACGTGTCATGTTCGCATGTGACGTGACAGTGTCTATGTGGCATTTGAGTAGGCAGAGAGAGATGACTAGACTGCTGACTGGGCGAACGAATAGCAACTGTTGGATCGAAGAGGGGTGTTGAATCGCAAATGACACGATCTGGAGCATTGATCGCGAAGAGTCACAATCTGACCATTGGTGATGAGACTTGATCTGAAGCATCAGATCGAATCTGACAGTTGAGATCAAAGGGGGATCTAAAAGGTTATAACCATCCGGATCTGGCGGCTGAAATCAAAGGACTATCTGAAGAGTTACAAACCTCTATATCGAACGGCCCAAATAAATCATAAACCAAAGGTCACAACCTGTAACGACCCAGAAAATTCTCTTAATATTTTATTAAAATATTAAGCATATCTAGATAATTTTCCGAAGGACCTAGAGGTAATAATGCAAACTTTGGCCTAGAAAATCCATGTTTTCCCATTTAAATTGGGAAAAAGGGCACTAATGGGCCTTATATGGGCTTGCTAGTACCATAATTATCGGTGGATTTTAGGTGGAAATTAGTATAAAGATAAATAGGATTTAATGGGACATATTAGCATGATTATGGGTAAGTATTAGTTTAATTTTTCTAATTAATTTGAGGAATTAGGTACTAATGGGCCTTAAATGGGCTCCGAAAAAATGGGTATTAATTGAGTAAAATTCATATAAATATAAAAGAATTTTATTTAGGAATATTGGCAAAATTATGGGTCATTTTTGGAGAATTTTCGAAATAAAAGGGGAATTTTCGAAAATAAGAAAAAAGATGCATGGGCCAAGGATTGAACCTTAGACCTCTTATACAACCAATGAATGCTTTAACCAACTCACCTAGCAAGGAATTCTTGTGAGGAAAGGAAGTGAATGGTGGTTAAATGGTAGAGGAAGATGAAGGGCCATAGAAAACTCTTCATTCACCACCTTAATGGTTGATTAATAAGGGGGTTTGGGAGTTTCATTCTTCATGCCATCAAGTGCATTTGCTCCTCTCTTCCTTCTCCATTCTTGCCGAGCACTCAAGGAGGACTTCTCCCTTGAGAAAACTTCACAAAAAGTCTCATCCTCCAAGATCTAAGGTCTTCTCAAGTTTCCAAGGGCTAGGTGTGGTCAAGTCTTCTTCCTTCTTTCCATCCAAGGTCTAAAAATCAAGAAATCTAAGGTAAGACTCCCTCACCTGTGGCATAATAGTTACCAACGTTTTCCATGATTTTTGGCTGGATATATGGGTGGGTTTCGGATTTAATGTTGAAGGGAAACAAAATCCAGGTTTCTATGGTTCAAAGGTTTCGGCCAGCATGTTCTAGAGGTCCATAATTATGCTAAAAATCATGATAATGTTATTTACTATTTCCTTATGATGTTTAGAAGTTAATTGAAATTTTTGGGGATTTTTGGCATGATATATGGGTTAGTTTCGGATTTAATGTTGAAGGGAAACAAAATCCAGGTTTCTATGGTTCAAAGGTTTCGGCCAGCATGTTCTAAAGGTCCATAATTATGTTAAAAATCATGATAATATTATTTGATGTTCCCTTATGATGTTTAGAAGTAAATGGGAAATTTTTGGGGATTTTTGGCATGATATATGGGTTAGTTTCGGATTTAATGTTGAAGGGAAACAAAATCCAGGTTTCTATGGTTCAAAGGTTTCGGCCAGCATGTTCTAAAGGTCCATAATTATGCTAAAAATCATGATAATATTATTTGATGTTCCCTTATGATGTTTAGAAGTAATGGGAAATTTTTGGGGATTTTTGGCATGATATATGGGTTAGTTTCGGATTAAATGTTGAAGGGAAAACAAAATCAAGGTTTCTATGTTCAAAGGTTTCGGCCAGCATGTTTTAAAGGTCCATAATTATGTTAAAAATCATGATAATGTTATTTACTGGTTCCTTATGATGTTTTGAAGTAAATGGGAAATTTTTGGGGATTTTTGGCATGATATATGGGTTAGTTTCGGATTAAATGTTGAAGGGAAAACAAAATCAAGGTTTCTATGTTCAAAGGTTTCGGCCAGCATGTTTTAAAGGTCCATAATTATGTTAAAAATCATGATAATGTTATTTACTGGTTCCTTATGATGTTTAGAAGTTAACTATAATTTTTGGGAATTTTTAGAGTACCCTAGGACACCCTAGGGTCTCGGCCAACATGAGGGAAGCAAAACCCAGAACTTTAAGTTCAAGGGTTTCGGCCAACATGTTTTAAAGGTCTAAAAATATGTTAAAAATCATGATAATGTTATCTACTGTGCCCTTATGATGTGTAGTAAGTAACTATAATTTTTGGGAATTTTTGGGGTACCCTAGAGTACCTTAGGGTATAGGTAATTAGGAGGTATGCTTAAGTAAGGTGAAGGAATACCATGTTAACTAAACCTATAGCTTATATGTCATGAAATATACGTTAGGTCATAGAATGTTTAGACATATGCCATGATTTAGGAATGATATGTATGTATGCCATGATGTATGAATGATATGTATGTATGCCATGTCTTACGAATGATATGAATGTATGCCATGCTTATGTGTGTATGCCATGCTATATGAATGATGTGTACCTATGCCATGTCTAAGAATGAAATGATGAATGAAGGTTAAGTATGATGAATGAATGAATATGCTATGCATGACGATGCCTTTAAGGCATAATGATGATGAAAGAATGATGAACGAATGAATATGCTATGAATGATGATGAATGAAGAAGCATATGAAAGCATTTATTTTATTTTATGGGCTTGTACCGGACCTAAGTAAGGTCCACGGTTCTGGACTACCGATGATGCTGTCCACGGTTCGGGACTACCGATGATGCTGTCCTTACAGTTCGGGACTACCGATGAAGCTGTCCTTACCCTAGTAGGTCGAGATTAGCTACCTCGTATTTACTTAGGGATGCGCGCATATGATGAATGAATGTGGTACAAGCCAGGGCCCAATGCATGTTATGATTATGTTCAAGTATTTAAAAGCATGTTTTCAAGACTAAGCATCCTTATATATATATATGCACAGTTGCTACATGCATCCATTTATGCTATGCATTATGTTTACGAAAAGTATGTTATGAAGATATGTTCATGCCATGATTTTATTTATGTTTATGCCATGATTTTATTTATGTGTATGTCATGCTTTTATTTATGTTTGTGCCATGATTTTATTTATGTTTATGCCATGATTTTTGTTTATGTTTATGCCATGATATTATTTAAGCTTATGCCATGATATTATTTAGGTTTATGCCATGATGTTATTTATGTTTATGCCATGATTTGATGCTAGTTTAGAATGTCATGCTTTAATTATGTTTATGATAGTTTAGGATGTCATGATTTTATCTATGTTTATGTTAGTTTAGGATGCCATGATTTTATGCTAGTTTAGAATGCCATGCTTTACTTATGTTTATGATAGTTTAGGATGCCATGACTTTATCTATGTTTATGTTAGTTTAGGATGCCATGATTTTATGCTAGTTTAGGATGCCATGGTTTAATTATGTTTATGTTACGTTAGAATGCCATTATTTTGTTCATGCTCATGCTAGTATGGGATGCCATGATTGTAATTAGATTTATGTCATGATTTTATTTATGTCTATATCAAGTATTATGCCATGCTATGATTGTTTACGATGTTTATGTTATGTCAATAATTATGCCATACCCGAATGTTTATGGTTATGATTATGCCATGCTATGATTGTTTACGATGTTTATGTTATGTCAATAATTATGCCATACCCGAATGTTTATGGTTATGATTATGCCATGCTATGAATGGGGTGAAGCTATGTCCATGACATGTCAAATGAATGCTAAGTGATGCTAAGGATGATGTTCTAAGTAAAGCGCTAAGAGTGCTAATGTTTCATATGCTTATGATTAAGTGACGGACGGTTTTAGTGAGTAGGAAAGAGTCTTACTAAGCCTGTGTGCTTATAGTTTTATTATCTTATACCGCAGATCACGCAAAGGAACAGTAAGGAAGCAGCAGGAGGGCTTTGCAGAATGTGTGTGATAGTGACTTGGCCAAGAGACCATATGTTTGCTTGCCTTATGATAGAATTTTACCTTTACTACTAAGTACTTGAATATGACTATGACTCTATGATATGATGCTAAAGGATGACAGAATGCTAAAGTATAACATGATGCTAAGTATGACATGATGCTAAGTATGTTATGATGCTAGGAATGATAGAAAGTGCATGTAGGTGTAAGTTTAAAATTTTCCGCTGCGTTATGATGTCTACATGCCCTAAGTATGTTAACGTAACACCGCTTTATGGTGGTCAAAAAAAAAAAAAAAGCGGGTGTTACACAACCACTCATCAAAGGGTACCTCACCTCTTCTCCTTATATAAATAGAATCCTTTGGATGCCAGAATCATTCAATTCAATCATCGAAAAACAAGACTCAGTCATATCTAGCATACATCTCATCTTCTGCATCCAGAGTTCCAGAGTCCAAAAAGCCAACGAAAAGATTCACTGGTCTCGAAATTTGAAGTGTTGTTATTTGCATCCAGAGTCCTAGAGTTCAAAAAGCCTACGAAAAGATTCACTGGTCTCGAAATTTGAAGTGTTGCTATTTCGAGACATCATCGTTGTATCTTAGGAAATGAATTGCTACTATCCGTGAGCACCCGTAGCGGAGCAATATCATTTTACGGAGCTAGTGTCAAACACTAGCATTAACGATCTTATATCAGTTTGCATCCTCCCCGACAGCAACCCAACCGACTCACAATAATCCCCCAACCGGCCACGTGAGAGGTAAGTGATTGTTCTTTGCTGCAGAGGCTCCGATTTCTTGGATCTATCTCTATTTTCTTGTGGTAACATCATCGGTGGTTGCAATCTAGAGTCAATCTCCTCTGTCGATCTATTACTCACGTTGGCAGGAAAGCTCCGTGTGATGATTGGGATTTCCGCAAATCAAGGCTGAGGATTGCTTACGCCGGCCATCATTCAGGTAAGAGCTACTGGAATCGTTTAGATCAATTGGATTTGGTAATGTTTTGGATGCATTGAGCAAATTAGTAAGGATGGGACCTTTGTTTCGATTTGGATTGTTGTTTTGGGTGTGTTTGGATGAATTTGATGATGGATTTAGGTTAGATCAGCATAGATGATTAAGTTTTTGAGTTTCTGATCTTAATTGCAAATCTGGGTTGGATCGATTATGCTTCAATGGGGTTTTTCGTTTGTAGTTGGTCTCTTAATTTCATGTTCTGTTTTGGCCATATGATATAGGATGGATCAATGTTGTTGGTGAACTAGTTGTCGGATTTGTATTCTGCGTAGGTTGACAATTTGATTTTTTTATTAGGAATTGCTGCTTGGTTGGAGTGGTGGTGGTGGGATCTTGGTTTAGGATGAGGATGGAGTGTGTGCTAATTGAATGGATGTGTTGAAGCAAATCTGTTTTTAGGGGTGTACGACTTTGTTTTGTTTGTTTTTGGTAGTGGCCGGGAGCTTTTGGATGAGATGGTGTGGAGATGGAAGTTGTTGTAACATGAATTGAAATTGAATGTTGTGAGGTTAATTCATTTGAATTTGCTATTGTACCATGAGATACCATTAATCTTGGAGTTGATTGTGTTTTGGATTAGCTTCTAGGGTGTTCCATCAGCCTTGTGGTGTCATGGGATGTGATACCATGTAAAATTGGACTAGAATGGTGATGGATGTTTAAGTTGGATTTGTTTGAGTTTGTGATGTGTGCTTTGTAGTACATGGTGGTGATAGGGTTATTTGGAATGATTTGGGTTGTTAGGGGTGATTCTAATGAGGTTGTGGTATATTTATCTATTTGGCGTTCGTATAAGTAGTTAAGTTGTACTTTTGACATAGAATTTTGATTGGACTCAGAGATCTGGACGAGTTCTTTCTTGGACATAGACGTCATATTGAGGTGGGTACTTCTCACTTATTTTTGTATATAATTTACCTTTATGCATAGTTGTTGTTTTATACTGTAGGCTGCTTTATCTTGATTCTGTCCTATTTTATTTCACTGCTTGATACTTGTGTATTTGATTTTTGAGAATTTGAGAATATTTGTTTAATGTCTATACAGTTTCCACGTTGATATACATACTCTATAGAGTACACGCGCGTATGACACGTATATAAGAGTGATCATTAGACGATACATAGTACATGATAGATACATGGTTGTTTATTTACCTACATACATGGTTACATGACTGGTAGATCATGGTTGGTCGAACCTATATATGCATGTTATACAATTGTCAGAATGTTAATTTGGTTTGAGTGTACTTGTTGTACCTAGTGTATATCCTACGGTTATATGGATGTTAATCTGGTTTTGAGTGTACTTATTGTACCTTGTGTATATCTTACGATTATATGGATGTTGACCTGGTTGGAGTTATGTGCATTGTGTAGCATGCAACATCCCTGCATTATTGCATACTGATGATTATTGGCTCCTGATAGTTAGATGGATCGTCAATCGAATTACTAGTATTGTTGCATGTTGCGGATCATTAGCTCTCTTGTGGTTTGAGCTCGTCGCCAGTCTTATCCTTGGCTTCTCAGTTGTTCCTTTGGGTCGTAGAGTCGTATTGTTGCATACTGACTAACAACGGGCTCAGACTCAAAGGAACGACCGAGAAGTCCATCGTCAGTCGTATTTAGGTTACTCAATCTTTTCCTTAGGTTTATAGAGTTGTTGGCTCCGTATTGATGCATAGCGGTGATCACCGACTCCCCTGTGATCTGAGCCCATCGTCAGTCATATTCTGTTGGTTTCCAGAGTTGTTGGCTTAAGAGGACATGTCATGATGGGTTGTATGACCCGCAAGTAGTTGACTTCCTTCTTGCCTGATTTTGGGGTTATAGTCATTAGAGCTGTCGGCTCTCCTACATCCTGTCCACTCAGCCACCCAGTGTAGGAGGTCGTCAGAGTGTGTATAAACATTATGTGCACATGATGCATCATTGTATTGACATTCGATTGATAGCATTTATTTGACATGCACTATAAGTTTATGTATTACACTTGGTATGTTGATTGTGTATTGCTCATGTTATACCAGCAGATTTATAGATGGTTGTAGGTGTTTCTAATCTTATTACCACACATGTTAGACTGACACTGGTATGTACTTTTATTCAATTGTTTAGTTATGTTTCGATACTCCTATGAGATTGTATCCTATTGATTCCATATTGCTTGTATAGCTTATTACTGCAATCTATATTTGTATCTCTATATCTGCAGAATCCGTTTGGACTCAACCCTGTTGCTATGTTTTTGGTTTTCAGGTTGATATACTTGGAGTTACCAGGAGTGGACCTGACAGTCAGTCCCCTTTCCGTAAAGCCGACTTTACTTTTGTTTTGCAATCTTGTGGTACTTTTTATTTCTTTGTAGTATCGTGGTCTTGTATTCGTGCTTCATTGTGTGGATTGTATGTTTGTATACCCCGTTTGGGCCTTGTGGAGTTGTTCTGTGTTATAAGTCATTCTGACATGTGATTTTGTATGTTTGTGATTGTCTGTATTTTACTTTTTTTTTTGTTATGTTTATTGACTGTGTGGGTTGAAGAAATAGTATTGACTGTGTGAGTTCTGTCGTACATGGGAGATGTTGTCCGATTTTCTATCGATTGATAAGAGTTTTATTAATGAATATGATTCATGAATATTATTCACAAATATTAATGAGTTAAACACATATATATTTAAACTAATTAATTTAGTTTATAAGTTGTCCAAATTTATTTATTATTTTCGATGTGATCCCGTCGCGAAGCGAGGCGGCGATCTTCAGGGCCGGACGGTCTTCCGAGTGGCACAAGGAGGCGGTGAGGTGGCAACGGCCTGGCTGCGATCCGGCTTCGACCTGTGACACAATGACCGTTAGCAAACCCGTCGGGGGGTTTCCCCGGCCAGACACTCCGACGGTCAAGTCAGTATCCGCAGAAAATATAGTGGGACTGAATTGAAAAGCAATAGTCGATGAGAGAGCTCTTGCGCATACCTGCGGAGAGCGGAGTGAGGAGCTTATATAGCCGGGGGAGCTGACAACCCTTGTCCGTATTGACGAGACAAGGGTGCGATACCTGTCAGCTCACATGAGAGCAGTCAGTAGTGGCGCGGCATGGCGCGGGGTGCTCGAGCAGTACGAATGTACTGGTTTGGCGGATTGACCCCGAGATGTGTCAGAGACGAATAATGTGTGCAGTACCCCAATAGCAAAACTGTACCCTGGATATAATGACATAGGGGGCGTAGAGGCGAGATAGCACCCCGAGCGTCGACCGACGGGTCCGAGTATCAAGGACCATGTCGGGTAATGGCCAGTGAGCTAGCGTGGGCAGCCACGCATCTGACTGGGAGAGTTGAGGCGCAGGGCGCGCCCTGAGTCGGGGGTTTATTGAGTTGTGTCTAGCTGATTTTGTTAAATATTTGGTCCTTGGAATGTTACTGGAGCATGGGTCGCCACACGTCCGCCTGTCTTATCCTATCAGGATCTGGCTTGGGGGCTCGGGTTGGGGTGATCGAGTCAGGAGGGGCTGGGAGTCGCCCCGACCAACCCTGCTCGATCTTAGCTAACTAATGCCCCGGGGAACGGCCTGGCTCAGGGCCCCCTGGTGGAGGTTGTCGGCCCCCCTGCGGGACCTTTGTGGCGCCAGACTGGCTGGTGGAGCTAACCGACCTACCCGTAAACAAGGTCGGGATCACGATAGAATAAGACTTTTAGCGAATAAAAAGTTTAGGTAAAAATTAGAAGGCGCTGTTTTTGTTTTCAGGAATACAGCGCCCGCCCATTTATACATTTATTTTTCTATCCTCGATATAATAACATCTAACATGTACTCCTTTTTTATTATAGTTGTAGTGATATAATAATCATAGTAATAATAAAGGGCAATTTACCAAAGGGCGTACGTAACAATACGAAATTACCAAAGGGCGTCCCATGGTTTCTATTTTACCAAAGGGCGCAGCCCTTTAAGTGAACTTCCTATTCTACCCTTGGCGCCACAATACACCTTTTCCATTACCATTTTCGAGACATCCGAACCACTTTTGCAGTAAAATAAAAATATGTGGTTCGGATGGCAAGGTCATTCTATCTCTCACCGCGAAAACGTAAATGGTATTGTTGAAGGAGGACATTGTGCGTGCCCTAGTTGTGCTTTAGTCGTTTGCTACTCCCTCGATTCCCTCCGCCCAACCAAAACCTAGGCTCCTATACAGGAAAGTGATAGTGTGTGATCCTGAGGCTGCTTGAAGTGTTAACGTTGAAGTTGATACTGCTCGGCACTATCAAAGTAGGATTTAGGGTTTCTGCAGGTTTGATTTGCATAATAATGGCAGGTAAAAGGTCTGTGGGTGGTTCCTCATCGTCTTCTTCATTGGCATTAATCACCAAGGTATGTGATATTGTTTATACTTAATTTTGCTGAATAAACACTGCTTGTAATATTGTTTAAACTTATTTTTGCTGAATAAACACTGCTTGTGATATTGTTTATACTTATTTTTGCTGAATAAATTTGTAATGTATAAAAACTGTAGGGTTCAGATGAGTTTGGGAAAAAATTACATTGGTGCAGTGTTTTAGGCCATTTTAAACATTTTGTTGAAGCATTTGAAATTTTAAAAGATCAACACATTGCGAAGATCAAAGAGTCGCCCTTCAGTATTTTCTTGGACATTCAAGAATTGCAGCATATCCGGGGAATTTTGGTAAATATATTTGAAAGTTGGGATTCAACCTCGCAAGTTTTTAAATTCTCAGGTAATAGTTTTAATTATGAATTATAAACAGTATCTATAGTAAGATAAAACTTGGATATAGTTGACCTTAAATGATTGATATTTGATCAATTTAAATGAGTGAATTTAAGGTGAAATTCACTTCAGGTCGGTAGGCCTGAAATGAAATAATTTCAGGCCTACCGAGGGCCTGAAGTGAATTTACTTCAGGCCCTAGGTAGGCCTGAAAAATTCATTTCAGGCCCAACGTGGGCCTGAAATGAATTCATTTCAGGCCCAACGTGGGCCTGAATGATTCATTTCAGGCCCAACGTGGGCCTGAAGTAAATTCATTTCAGGCCCAACGTGGGCCTGAAATGAATCATTTCAGGCCCAACGAGAAATAAATTGAATCCTATATTGTTGATGATAACTAAAGATTTTAATTGTTTCAGGTGTACCGGTTGCGTTCACCAGACGAGATGTTGCTTTGGTACTGGGTATAGTGGACCGTGGAGTTTCGATCCCTATTAATTCAACTGAAGCATCGGGTGACCTCTATCGTACTTACTTCTCAAAAGAAAAACAACCTACTAGAACAAGAATTGAGGACTTACTTAAACATTATTCTAAAAGTGTTGAATCAGAGGATGATGTGTTATTAGTTTGTAAATTTTATATTTTGTATATATTTGTTTGTGTTTTATTTTCGTCTAGTACATATAAGGTCCCTCTAGGGCTTGTAGATATAGTAGATGATTATGACAATCTTGGTAGATTCAACTGGGTGGAAGCTATCCATAAATTTTTGTCTCCCCAATTACCTAAGATTGGGGAATTATTTTCATCAAGTCAAGGAAACCAGAGGACCACAAACCTCCCTTATGTAAAGGGATTTGCTGGGCTTTTGGCAGTGAGTAGAATTTACCTAAATTATATTTTATAATATTTTGCTGTTATTAATGTAATTGGCTGGAAAACTTTGTGTAGGCATGGTTTTTGGAGCATGTACCCATTCAAAAACCATACAATGTTGAAGGACCCCGAATAAATAAGTGGAGGAATATTCCTTCGCATATTAGTAGGGTAAGGGACCTTGTCAACCAAATCAGCTCCGAAGAGGTAATTATTGTAAACTGTGATCTATGTTAGTTTATCTATGTTAGTTTGATATAGAAGCAGTAAAATTTGTGTACTTGGTAATTGACAGGTGATTGTTGAAATAATTCCTAACCTACATGAAAACACATTGTTTGAGAACCTTGAGATTGGGGATGACATTCCACAGCCAATAGCGACATCACAAGGACATGACACAGAAGATGTAAGGCCATGTGGTGAATGCATTCTTAAAGACACCCTAATCAAGGAGCTAACAGAGGAGAATATATGTTTGAATGAAAGGGTTAAGGAATTACTTTCAATTATTGAAAAAAAGGGCATGGAGGCTCAAGAAAGCTATCCTGTAGTCAGTCCTCTTTCTGATCCAGTATCTTGTAGAACAAGGAGAGGACGTGACCGAACTCGGTATGATTACAGGGATACTCCAATTGAGAGTCCAGTATGGCACCAACTATTACATAAGGGGAAGCGGAGAAAGGAACAAATATCAAATGTCATGGACAAGGGAAAAAGGAAACTTAGTGAGGAGGATATGGATGAAGCAAGAGAAACCATTACTGTAATGGAAGTCATGTCTGAAGAAGATATAGAGGAGGAGAAAAGAAGGACCTTCGAACTATACAAAATGAGGCTTCAAGGCATTGATGTATGTGACTTATTTTCATATTAATTACGTCAAATTTATTGAATTTGGTCATTAATTAGTTTGGTGTAAATTGTATCGATGTAGTTTGTGAAGAAGCATTTTATGAAGTCGAAGAAGAAAAATCAAGATAAAGAAGTGGCCTACGTGATAAATAAATTGGAGAACCTAAAGTAAGTTATGAAACATAGTTTAGTTAATATATTTGGGGCTTTAATATATAATCTTATCAATTAACTTGACAGGTTGGATAATGAATTTATCTGGGAGGATGCACCCTTTGCTTTGAAATTGCATTCATTCTTACAAATCCTCAATGGAGAGGTTTTTACAAAAGGCGAGGTCATTGATGCCTTTTGTAAAATGTTATTTAGGGGAGCATCCACATCTGGTAGGTCATACCACAAGTCAATATATTGTTCAACCTTCTTCACAGTAAGTGATGTAAATTAGTAAGAATTAATAGATTGTAGAAGACCTAGTATTATGATGTGGTTATTAATAATTTTGATTTTGCAACTATTTAGGCTTCAATAAGATCGTCAAGAAAGTTTTCCATGCAACAAGTGATGAAGACGGATATGATAGAACAAGGGTTTAGATATATTTTAATACCTTTGTGCAGTGATAATACACACTTTCACTTGTTGGCGGTGGATACAGAAGCAATGACTTTCATTCATTTAAATTCTCTTGCTAGTGGCCATAAATATAAGCATGATTTTGACTCAGCGGTGAGCTACCTACCTTTATTCATATATATGTTCATCATTTGATAAAAAATGTCATTGAAATTCATGATATATTTGACAGGTAAAAGAACTTAAACAATATACTCGCGAGGAACTTACGGCTATTCATCCATATCTACAAAGTCATCATCCCTTGGACAAATGGCCTTCCGTTAGACAAAAATGTCCCCAACAAGAACATAGGTCAGTAAGTGAGGAAGAGTTTGAAAATTTTAAAATGATCAAAGTATTTTATTACCCAACTTATTGAAATCTGAAATACTATTTGTTATTTTCAGCGTGGACTGTGCCTTCTTTGTTATGCAATACGTCCGATGTCTCCTATACGATGAGAAGATGGATTTCAAACAAGGAGATATGACGAAAATGAGATTTGATCTGACAGTAAATATTATGGGAGACATGTATTGTAAAACATGAGAGTGTCAATCTCTTGAAGTAATGTTGTAAAAAAACATCCTTTGCTGGTGATTCGGCTCCATTTGTATAGAAATTGTGTAATTTGTATGAATATAATTTATTGTCCAGAAAAACAAAACAATTGTGTGATGTTGATTCACATCGAGTTGCTGCAATGTAGTGTACCAACTGATACGGTAAGAAAACAACTCATAATGATTTGGACAAAGTTTGCACACCAGAAATAACATCTCTTTGGTTAACTCTAACTACTGACATATATCCAAGTACTGATCTAGGTCCATAAGTGGGTTTCTGATACATAATTTGAAAACATGACTTTATCGTCTCGAAGGAATTGAAAATTGGTATGCATTCTGTATTGAATTAGTAAGATGGATTATCTCTACCATAAATTTAAAATACTTGTTTCAAATTGTAAATTTTGATAATTAAATAAAATTAAAGGATTTGGTCACAACTTATAGATAAATATAGAATATTAATCTATAAATCATGATTTTATTTAATGGCCAAGGTGAGCATCAAATTTACTTTTCAGGAATACGGTGGGCCTGAAATAAAATGAATTCAGGCCCACGGTGGGCCTGAAATAAATCATTTCAGGCCCACCTTGGGCCTGAAATAAAAACACTTCAGGCCCAAGGAGGGCCTGAAATAAAACCTTTCAGGCCCAGGGTGGGCCTGAATAGATCCATTTCAGGCCCAGGGTGGGCCTGAAATAAATCAATTCAGGCCCACGGCGGGCCTGAAATAAAAACACTTCAGGCCCAAGGAGGGCCTGAAATAAAACCTTTCAGGCCGAAGTTGGGCCTGAATAGATCCATTTCAGGCCCAGGGTGGGCCTGAAATCAAGTCATTTCAGGGTCTCTGTTAAACATTAAATACTTCTGATTTAAGTTGGTGGATAATAAATTTGTAGTTGTATAGGTGTAAGACGTTTTTAGAAGATAACTGATAAATATTGGTACTTAGTGTGCACATAAAAATCCACTGATCTAGCCTTGGTGATACAGCAAGATCAGAGGATTGGGCACCCAAAATCTCATCTCCTATCTCAACCCTAACTACTGATCTAGGTTTTTCAGAATTCCAGATATGGGAGGTCCATCAGTGAGTTTTGCTCAAAACTCACTGATACACCTAAATCACTTATCTAGCCTTGGTGATACAGCAAGATCAGAGGGTTGGGCACCCAAAATCTCATCTCCTATCTCAACCCTAACTACTGATCTAGGTTTTCAGATTCCAGATATGGGAGGTCCATCAGTGAGTTTTGCTCAAAACTCACTGATAGACCTAAATCACTGATCTAGCCTTGGTGATACAGCAAGATCAGAGGGTTGGGCACCCAAAATTCATCTCCTATCTCAACCCTAACTACTGATCTAGGTTTTTCAGATTCCAGATATGGGAGGTCCATCAGTGAGTTTTGCTCAAAACTCACTGATAACCTAAATCACTGATCTAGCCTTGGTGATACAGCAAGATCAGAGGGTTGGGCACCCAAAATCTCATCTCCTATCTCAACCCTAACTACTGATCTAGGTTTTTCAGATTCCAGATATGGGAGGTCCATCAGTGAGTTTTGCTCAAAACTCACTGATAACCTAAATCACTGATCTAGCCTTGGTGATACAGCAAGATCAGAGGGTTGGGCACCCAAAATTCTCAGATTATGGGATGGATCCATCAGTGAGTTTTGCTCAAAACTCACTGATACACCTAAATCACTGATCTAGCCTTGGTGATACAGCAAGATCAGAGGGTTGGGCACCCAAAATCTCATCTCCTATCTCAACCCTAACTACTGATCTAGGTTTTTCAGGATTCCAGATATGGGAGGTCCATCAGTGAGTTTTGCTCAAAACTCACTGATAACCTAAATCACTGATCTAGCCTTGGTGATACAGCAAGATCAGAGGGTTGGGCACCCAAAATCTCATCTCCTATCTCAACCCTAACTACTGATCTAGGTTTTTCAGGATTCCAGATATGGGAGGTCCATCAGTGAGTTTTGCTCAAAACTCACTGATACACCTAAATCACTGATCTAGCCTTGGTGATACAGCAAGATCAGAGGGTTGGGCACCCAAAATCTCATCTCCTATCTCAACCCTAACTACTGATCTAGGTTTTTCAGGATTCCAGATATGGGAGGTCCATCAGTGAGTTTTGCTCAAAACTCACTGATACACCTAAATCACTGATCTAGCCTTGGTGATACAGCAAGATCAGAGGGTTGGGCACCCAAAATCTCATCTCCTATCTCAACCCTAACTACTGATCTAGGTTTTTCAGGATTCCAGATATGGGAGGTCCATCAGTGAGTTTTGCTCAAAACTCACTGATACACCTAAATCACTGATCTAGCCTTGGTGATACAGCAAGATCAGAGGGTTGGGCACCCAAAATCTCATCTCCTATCTCAACCCTAACTACTGATCTAGGTTTTTCAGGATTCCAGATATGGGAGGTCCATCAGTGAGTTTTGCTCAAAACTCACTGATACACCTAAATCACTGATCTAGCCTTGGTGATACAGCAAGATCAGAGGGTTGGGCACCCAAAATCTCATCTCCTATCTCAACCCTAACTACTGATCTAGGTTTTTCAGAATTCCAGATATGGGAGGTCCATCAGTGAGTTTTGCTCAAAACTCACTGATACACCTAAATCACTGATCTAGCCTTGGTGATACAGCAAGATCAGAGGGTTGGGCACCCAAAATCTCATCTCCTATCTCAACCCTAACTACTGATCTAGGTTTTTCAGGATTCCAGATATGGGAGGTCCATCAGTGAGTTTTGCTCAAAACTCACTGATACACCTAAATCACTGATCTAGCCTTGGTGATACAGCAAGATCAGAGGGTTGGGCACCCAAAATCTCATCTCCTATCTCAACCCTAACTACTGATCTAGGTTTTTCAGGATTCCAGATATGGGAGGTCCATCAGTGAGTTTTGCTCAAAACTCACTGATACACCTAAATCACTGATCTAGCCTTGGTGATACAGCAAGATCAGAGGGTTGGGCACCCAAAATCTCATCTCCTATCTCAACCCTAACTACTGATCTAGGTTTTTCAGGATTCCAGATATGGGAGGTCCATCAGTGAGTTTTGCTCAAAACTCACTGATACACCTAAATCACTGATCTAGCCTTGGTGATACAGCAAGATCAGAGGGTTGGGCACCCAAAATCTCATCTCCTATCTCAACCCTAACTACTGATCTAGGTTTTTCAGGATTCCAGATATGGGAGGTCCATCAGTGAGTTTTGCTCAAAACTCACTGATACACCTAAATCACTGATCTAGCCTTGGTGATACAGCAAGATCAGAGGGTTGGGCACCCAAAATCTCATCTCCTATCTCAACCCTAACTACTGATCTAGGTTTTTCAGAATTCCAGATATGGGAGGTCCATCAGTGAGTTTTGCTCAAAACTCACTGATAACCTAAATCACTGATCTAGCCTTGGTGATACAGCAAGATCAGAGGGTTGGGCACCCAAAATCTCATCTCCTATCTCAACCCTAACTACTGATCTAGGTTTTTCAGGATTCCAGATATGGGAGGTCCATCAGTGAGTTTTGCTCAAAACTCACTGATACACCTAAATCACTGATCTAGCCTTGGTGATACAGCAAGATCAGAGGGTTGGGCACCCAAAATCTCATCTCCTATCTCAACCCTAACTACTGATCTAGGTTTTTCAGGATTCCAGATATGGGAGGTCCATCAGTGAGTTTTGCTCAAAACTCACTGATACACCTAAATCACTGATCTAGCCTTGGTGATACAGCAAGATCAGAGGATTGGGCACCCAAAATCTCATCTCCTATCTCAACCCTAACTACTGATCTAGGTTTTTCAGAATTCCAAATATTTTTCTTTCAGGCCCAAGTTGGGCCAGAAATAATTTTATTTCAGGCCCAAGGTGGTCCCTGAATAAAAATATTTCAGGCCCAAGGTGGTCCTGAATAATTTTATTTCAGGCCCACGGTGGGCCTGAAATAATTTTATTTCAGGCCCAAGTTGGGCCTGAAATGATTTTATTTCAGGCCCAAGGTGGGCCTGAAATAAATTATTCAGGCCCAAGGTGGGCCTGAATAATTTTGTTTCAGGCCCTAGGTGGGCCTGAAAGAATTTTATTTCAGGCCCTAGGTGGGCCTGAATAATTTTGTTTCAGGCCCACGGTGGGCCTGAAAGAATTTGACTTCAGGCCCAGGTTGGGCCTGAATAATTTTATTTCAGGCCCAAGGTGGGCCTGAAATAATTTTATTTCAGGCCCAACTAGGGCTGAATATATCTTATTTCAGGCCCAGCTTCGTTCAATAAAATTAAAAACATAATCAATAAAATTAAATATATCTGAATTTTACAGCCTTGAAAAGTAAATATAAATACGTAATCAATAAAAAGCAAATCCAAAATCTGAAATATATATGACATATTCCAAATTTAGTTTTATTTTTATAAATAAAAATAGATATAACCTAAATTATATTTATAATATACATATAANACTAAGTGTCATTTTTGTTTGTGTCAAATAATTTTGATGGTTGCAAAGTTCGGTATGGGTCAAAAAAGATCAGCTTCAAAGAAAGATGCTCCCACCAAATCTAAGAAACAGCAAGTCTCTAGGGGAAGTCATGAGAAAAAACAGCTGCCAAAACGAAAAATCAAATTGCCTACCCAGTATTCAAGTTTTGCCAACAGAGGTCGAAGCAAACGAATGAACTGGAAAAGTAGCCTATCCCATTTCAAAAATTTTATTGATTCTGTTCCACCCACACCAGCACAAGAACAGTTGCTTCGAGATACACCCTTTTCTTGGGTCCTCGACCTTCCTACTAGTTCTTGTGTAAGACCCCAAGTTCAGAACATGTTTGATAATTGGGATGAAGAAGAACAGAGCTTTGTAATCCATGGGAAAAATCTGAATTTCACAAAGGTTGATATATCACTTATTCTAGGGCTACCTGACTATGGAGAGATAGTCCAACTTGATTTAAATGAGGCCTCCACGCCACTGTACAAGGAGTATTTTGAAGATTCCAGTTATTCTGCCCGACATTTGGAGAAACTGCTAATAAAGTCTACATCCAATGACAAACTGTACTGTCAGTTGTATATACTCTATTTTTTCAGTACAGTGCTATTTTGTGGTACTAGCAGCATACTTGCCATTCCTGCCGTGTCACTTATTGATTGTGTAGATGATTTTGACAATCTACGAAACTATAATTGGTGCAATGCCGTGTACAATTTCATGGCTCCTCAGTTGGGAGCCATTGGAAAGGAGGTGACATTGAGGCATAGAAGACATGTAGGTGATTCAACCCAACCGGCCAAGGCTCCCTTGCTCAAGGGATTTCCAAATATTTTGGCTGTAAGTTATACTTACTTATACCTGCTGATATAATTTGATGATGGATATAATTTACTGATTATAATGATGTTGCAGGTATGGGTTACTGAACATATTAGAATTGCTGCTCCTCAACATCCTCATAAATTGCCAAGAATACTTCGCTGGACTTGGCCTAAAGCCCACGTTGAGAGTATCAAGAGGATGATAAACCGTGTGGCCACAGATTCAATTATTGTTGATTTAATTCCGTTTGATATAGAGCATGATTTGGTACCTGACTACTATCCTCCAACTCAACCACTTGAGGTACACTCTGAGGAATTACAGCAGGCACCAGAAGGAAACCAGGGACCACAAGGAAGACAACAGGCCTTACAAACGGAAGCCTGCAATATATGTATACAAAAACAAGAACAAATTGAGACCTTACAACACGATTTAAATATAGCACTTAAAAGTTTGGAGGAAGCCACAAGTGAGACAGCAACAGAAATCAGTGCCAAGGATCAAATTATTGCTCAGAAAGAAACAATCATTGCAGAGAAGGAGTCGCAACTTAAACAAAAGGATGACATCATTGTTGAAAAGGATATAATAATTGGTGACAAAGTTTCGCAGCTTAAAGTACAAGAGGAGCGTAATGAAAAAAAACTAGCTGCAAGAGAGAAGATCATACTTCAGTGTAACCAAAGAATCAAGAAGTTGTATGAACAATTGCAAAGCAAAGGGACAGATGAAGATGAGTCACTTGCCAAAAAATTAAAAAATACTCAGTTCACACAAGACTACCAGCCCAAAGGCAAGGGCAAACAAGTTGTTCAGGATGAAGATGAGGATGAGGATGAAGATGAAGATGATGATGAACATGACGCGGCTCCTGCCCCATCAATCTCAGATACTACAATGCAAAAAAATAAATCTGAGACCTCCACACAAACAAACATATCTGAACATCACGCAGCTAAAGCTAAAGAATTTCAAAAGGTCAAAAGCAAAATCTTGAGGAATTCTAGGGCAATTTTTAAGAAGAAGCCTAAAGATTCAGAGATTGCTGAAACATTATTAAAGCTTAGTAAATTAAAGTGAGTTAGTTGCTATTGCATTTGGAAAAATATTGTAAAACAATGATGATTATTGACATTCATTAATAAAATTGAATCTTCAATAATTTCATTAAGTTGCTTATCTTATTTGTATGTAGGTATGAGTTGAAACCAGTATGGTCCAATGGGACCTTTACATTAGATATGCTATCTTTTTTGACAATATTTGATTGGAATGACTACACTACCGGGGATTGCATCAATGCATACTGGACTATTCTTGGAAATGAAGCAAAAGCGTGTAACTAACCATACCAGCCCTCCATATTGTGTGGGGTGGGGTTTGATGTAAGTGAATTACCTACTTAATCATTATTATTTTTTTCTATGATTTAGTCCACTGACACTTACTTTTTAATAACCATAGGATCTTTTTGAGGCGATTCACGCTCACGCTTTTGAACAAACTATTGCTACTGATACGGATAAGCCGATTAGATATATCATATGTCCTCTAAATAATGCAGACGATCATTGGCATCTAATGGTTATTGACCTCGTGGAAGGTTGTATCCATCATTATAATTCTCTCGGCGCCATAGAAGGGTACACTGCTAAATTTGAAAAAACTGTAAGTTTTCTACTTCATAGATATACCTCAACAAAAAGATTCATACCAATATAATTGTTACTAATGTCATATCTGTGTAGGTGGCGTTTTTCAAAAATATGACCTGGGATTATTACAAGACATGGCATAAAGGATTGCCTACCATATCTGGGACAGAGTTTACTAAAATTGTTGTACAAGGACCCACCCAATCCAGATCGTAAGAGGATGTTTATTTTTGTTAAAAATAACAATGCATTTCATAGTTGATCTTATAAGATGACAACAATGTCAATATTGGTTTTTCAGGTCGGATTGTGCCTTTTTCATGATGCGGTATGCAGAAAGTCTAGTTTTCCAAAGATCTACAGATTTTAGCCAAAAGGATATGAAAAATTATCGATTTCAAGTGGGCTATAAAATAATGAGAGACAAGTGTTGGAAGCTAAATCTGTAACTAGAGTTTTTGTTCATACTATGCATATGTAATTGTCAGCACAAACATTGTATTTGTAATTATACAATCCATGTACTCCTTCTCAAATCAATGAAACTTTGCTTCGGATTATTGGGTTTGTCTCATATATGATCTGTAATCTGTAAATGTTGTCGAATTTTTTCAGTAATATTGAACCTTGTTTTTGCTAGAATCATTTGAAATGAGGACCACATTGGGCCTGATACAAAAGCATTTTAGGAAACCCAGTCAGTGCCTGAAACAAAATGATTCAGTTGTATAATGTAAGTTTAATGACAAACAATATATGTTTGTAGTTAAAATGTATGTAAACCATTTTGATAAACCAATGGAGCATTGCTTTGGATCCTTGTTATTGTCTAAAACTGTAATCTATAATCTGTCCTCTTGTCGATACTATAAGCAATATTGAACCTTACTTTTCCTCTACCCTATTTTTAAATCACAGCCCACGCTGGGCCTGAAATGAGATGATTCAGGCCCACGCTGGGCCTGAAATAATATCATTTCAGGCCCAGCGTGGGCCTAAATGAGATGATTTCAGGCCCAAGCTGGGCCTGAAATGGAATTATTTCAGGCCCAGCGTGGGCCTGAAATGATATTATTTCAGGCCCAGAGTGGGCCTGAAATCATCTCATTTCAGGCCCACTCTGGGCCTGAAATAATTCCATTTCAGGCCCAAGCTGGGCCTGACACAATAATGTTCAGAATTCAAATAATCTCATTTCAGATTTCAAATAATTCAATATTAGAATGATTAAATATTTTATATAAATATACATGTTGTGAAATTATTTTTAATATTAAACAAAAAAAGAGTACCTACATAGACATTGCATACCACAATTTAATTCCATCCACATCATTACCTTATTTTTTCAGAATTTGGCACAGCAGGAGGTTTGTTTCATGGACCTATGATATTTTGAATTCTCAAAGCTCATTACCAGTAGTTAAAGTTTAGATAGCTAGGAGATGGTATTTTTGGTCTCCAAACATAGTCCTAATGATTATCAATTACGTGTTAATACAGTATCAGTTGGCACAGAACAATGATTCAACAAAGCAAACAAACAAACAAAGGGTCTCAAATGACATATATTCACAAACCATAGGACTTCAGGACTTCTAGACCAGAAATTACATTTTTGTGGGTTTCAAAATCCGAAAACTTCACAACTGCTCAATTCTGCTTACATCACTTTACACAAGAAGAAATGTATCATAATATTGAAATACTTCTTCAAGTCACAACATTAACAACAACTAGTTTTTTGACAATACTATAGCTGTAAAATATACAAAATCTTTATATTCAGTTATCCTCCATACAAAATATACACTTCACTCAGAATATTGGGTCACTACATATACCAATTAACTCAAGACCTTGGGGTTGGCGGCATTCTAGATGTCCTTTTATTATGACCAAGTTGTTTGCACTGGCTGCATTTTAGTTTGACCTTGCCATTGTGTCTGGACTCTATCCGTGCCTTCTTTCGTCTACCAGGCTGCACAAGGCTACGGGGACATAGAACTGTAATGTCGTTTACTCCAGTAGGCCAAAACTGCTTGTTTCTACAAGGGAAAATACGATCCATGTAAACCCACTTCCAAGTTTCAGAATAAAAAAAATGCTCACAATAAGGAAGTGTATCCATGTTCCTGTAAATGATTACGGCAATAGTATGTGAGCAAGGAAGTCCTGAAATTTGAAACTCCCCACATTGACAAACCTTTTTTTCCAAATCAACAATGTATGAAGTGCCCCATGTTTCTACTTCCATTTCTGATTGAGAGTAAGGGTGAACCTTATAAGCTCTTGCTTTCTCTCTCCTTGAATCCATTTCTTTTGTAGCATTAGGTGTCAAAGCAAGCTGCCATTTGGAGACTTGCTCTCTACGGTTATAGAACCATTGAGCAACTTTTCTTCTTGTATTATCAATTAATCTGTTTATGGGAAGCTCACGTGTAGACTTGAACAAAGCATTTAAGCTCTCCACACAATTCGTGGTAAGCATTCTGTACCTTCTCCCTGTAAAGTGTGCATTTGCCCACCTTTTAGGGTCAATGTTGTGAAGCCACTTATGGGCAACTGGATGTTTTTCAAGCATTGTCTGCATTATCATATCATATTGGAGTGTTGTGTTGGCTCGTGCTGCTGCCCAAAACAAACCTACAGCAGCTCTACTCCCAGTATCAGTTACCAAATTACAACACATGTGGTGGCAACAAAAGGCATGATGCGCGTTTGGGTAGACTTTTCTAACTGCTGATATAATGCCCCGATGTCTATCTGATACTATGGTGATTGAGTGATCATCGACACCAAAGAACCTCTTTGTATGCTCCAAAAACCACTCCCATGCAGACCCACATTCAACTTCAGCTATTGCGAAGGCAACTGGAAGAACATTGTCATTACCATCAATCGTCGTTGCAATCAACATTACTCCCGGAAACTTTCCTCTTAGGTGTGTGGCATCAATTCCGATAAGTCTACGCAAATAAGACCTGAAAACCCTTCGGCAAGCACCAAAACCCCAAAAACACCGCTGGAACTGATTGTCACCATTCCTGCATAGTGCCACATACGTTTCAGGATCTCTAGCTCTTAACTCACGCAGATATTGTGGAAGATCTCTATAAGCCTCATCATAATCTCCAACAACCTTTTTCAATGCTTTCTCCCTAGCTATGTATGCTTTTCTGTATGATATGGTCACTCCAAATCTAGCTTTAATATCTGATATAATCATACTTGGTTTGTATTGTTCATTATGAAGAAATTGCTCTTCAACAAAAGAAGCAACAAATGATGAAGAGCATGCATGATGATCAGCACTTTCCCTAACAGTTCCGCATTGGTGCTCCTTTATATATTTTGTAACAGTGAACTCTACTTCCCCCCTTGCTACTACTCTCCATGTACATGGTTGGTTGAAGCACACTGCTTTAACTCTATTTTTTCGGGTGTCAACTGGGTTATATCTCATATGCTTAATCATGGCATGTTTGACAAGTGCATTCTTGAATTTTCTCTAGATGGGAATATCTGCCCCACAAAAAATTCATGCCCATCTCTTGCCTCTAACTCTCCAATTGGCCCAGCAAGCAATCGAGAATTTAAAATATAAGGATCTTCAGCTAATGGAAACTCCTCCTCTAAGTCACTGTACTCATCTGGGGGGAAATCATATTCCTCAATCTGCATATCATCGGCTTGGAATTCTAGTACACTTGTAATGGGTTCTAATTCATTTGCATTCCGGATTTCAATTCCTTCCTCCCCACTCCAAGTTGCCTCAAAGAATTCAACAACTCTTGAAGAAGAATTCAAACCCTCACCTTCTATATTAGTTGCTTCTTCATTTAGATCAATTGCCAAATTCCTTGTAATTTCTGATCCATTCCCCGTGACAGCATTATCATCAAGAGTATTCCATATTTCGGAGATAATTTCGTCAACATCATTATCATCCCTGAAAAATAAATTAAAATTACATTTAGCAAACTTTGAAAAACATAATCAAGGACCTAGGAAGGCCCAAACCTCTAACCTTGCTGAAAAACCCAGAAATTTTCCCACTTGAGGCTCATCCTCGGCCTGAAATGGAGGTATTCAGGCCCAAACTGGGCCTGAATTGAAGTGATTTTAGGCCCACCCTAGCCCTGCCAATTTTTTATTTCAGGCCCTCCATTGGGCCTGAAATGTTTTTATTTCAGGCCCACCGTGGGCCTGAAATCATTTTATTTCAGGCCCACCCCCTTGTGCCTCCCAAGGCCTGAAATCACAGGGCCTGAATTATATTGATTCAGGCCCTCCCAGGCCCTCAAATCCAATGATTTCAGCACCTGTTAGGACCTGAAATCTTTTCATTTCAGGCCCTGGGAGGACCTGAATTTCTTTTTTTTCAGGCCCTAGGTGGACCTGAATTCATTTTTTTCAGCCCCTGCCAATGCCTGAAAACAACATATTTGATTCACTCCTAGGACCTGAAATCTAATGATATCATGCACTCCTAGGGATTTAACTCCTTTAATTTCTGGCCCTTCTAGGGCCTGATATGGTAATATATCATCCCTAGGTCGAATTCAAGCATTTTTTTATCTTCATTTTAACAAATTTCACAGAGCCTTATTATGTAATCATATCACCCTTAGACTCCTCCAAACATACAAATTCTAGCAAGAGTTGATAAGTATAAAACCAGGTCTGATACAATATCAAAGATGACAATCATACGTACATTACTATTTGTATTTGTTACCAATCTGTTGCTTGCTTTTTCTCCTTCAACACCTATCTTCCTCAGCTGCCTTGATCAATTGAGTTGTGCAAAGTCGAAATATATACGTACCCTCGTGATGATTCGACTTTTGCAAGTTAGTATTATATATATAGGCTGAGAATATTTCCACTACCTTGCCATCCGAACCACATATTCTTATTTTACTGCAAAAGTGGTTCGGATGTCTCGAAAATGGTAATGAAAAAGGTGTATTGTGGCGCCAAGGGTAGAATAGGAAGTTCACTTAAAGGGTTGCGCCCTTTGGTAAAATAGAAACCATGGGACGCCCTTCGGTAATTACGTATTGTTAGGGACGCCCTTTGGTAAATTGCCGAAATAATAAAGATTTTAGTTTGGAATGTATTTTCCATGTTAAAGAGATATGATAATTATTTTTTTATATATTTATCTATTTTTTATATTTTAAGAATATTTATTGATAAGCCCGAGCTCTTCGACGAACAGTTGGCCGGTGAATATGTCGAGTAAGAGGAAGACGGATCTTGATGTGAAGGTTGATGAGGATCCGTGGCCCGTGGGAGGAGTGCCTGTAAAGATGAACACGAGTTCGGAGGATGGTCGAAGAATTTTCGGTGCAATCATTCTGACACTCAAGTTAGAGGTAGGGATCGAAGACGAGTGTAGTATAATTAGAACAGAGTTGTTTGCATATATCTCTTTTTGGGTGGAGTGTGTACCTTTTTATATGGAAGCTTCGCGTATGTTATCCTAAAAGGATGAGATTTATAATGAGTGTTTCGCCCTGGGGCACTTTTCTCGGAACCGTTTTAGCCTATGCCCTTAGAGTCGTTGCTATTTATCCGGAGGCACGAACTATAAAGAATTCTCAAACAAGTACTCGATGATCCTAAGGGTGCGTTTGGTTGAGGGTTATCCTTGATAACCTTAGTTATCCATCCAAGGTTATCAATAAAAATCTTGTTTGGTTTAGATAATCAGCGATTCCCAAGTTATGATCGATGCTCGACACGTCATCAAAAGGAGCATGTAACCCGAAATCGGAAAACATTAGGAAAATAAGGTTTTTTTTTATTCCGGGATTATGAAACTTATTTTTTCAAAATTATCCTTCAATATTTACCTTAACAAAAGAGGCATTATTCGCGAGTGACCACCGGTAATGACAGCGAGCGATGGCCGGAGTCGTTGACGAGTTAGGCATTATAATTCTCAATGTGTCACGATGCAACATAAAAAATATAAAAAATTATTAGAGCATCTCCAATAGTTAAAGCTATTAATATGTTTTTCTTTAAATTTTTAATTTTTAATATGTCACATCAAAATATGTCACATCAATACCATATCACAAATATAAAAACTTACTATTCTCTATACACTAAATCATCTCTATATATCTCTTTTTTTATGGATCTTATATTACAAATCATATATATATATATATATATATATATATATATATATATATTCATTTAATATTTTTATATAATTCTCATTTAATATTTTAAATAATTATAATATTTAATTTAATTTACTTATATTTTTAATTAATAATTTAATTAACTTTTAATTTTTAATTTAATTTAATTTAAAATTTTTAGTTAATATTTTAAATAATTATGATCTTTAATCTAATTTATTTTTAATTTTGAATTAATAAATTAATTAACATGAATTTTATTTTATTTTAATTTTTAATTTTTATTTAATATTGAATTAACATATAAATTTTAATTTAGTTGTAGTCATAATTTATCAAATATATTTATTTATAAAAGAAAATACCACTTTGATCCTAAAATAAAATATTATAATTAATTTTATTAAATTCACTTTTAAATTATTTTGGAAGGACAAGCATACAATATTATTACATCATTTATTATTATCTCCACCTTCAAAAGTAAATAATAAATTTGAAAATACAAATCTACTTTTAACTAAAAATCTCAAATCTCATGTTCGCTTTGAGCTTTTTTGTTTATTTTTTTTCACAAATCTTTCTAAAAACTTTATACAGTAAATTATAAAAAACTCCTTAATCTCCATTTGATTTTTACTTTCACTTCCCATTTGATAAATTCTTTGTATTTACTCCCTGATAAATTGAGTATAAGAGAATGAAAATTGAAAATACATCAGTGAAAAATAAATATAAAAGAGTGAAAAATGAGTATAAAAGAGTGAAAAGTGAGTATAAAAGAGTGAAAAGTGAGTATAAAAGAGTGAAAATTGAGTATACAGTTTCTTGATGTAGTGGATGCAACCTTACATATTCAAATTTTTAACTTTTATACTCAACTTTCTTCAAATAATACTCATCAAACTGTCTTGTCAATCTTATCAGGGACTGCATATAAAGAAAATTTTCAATAGAGATTGTATGTAAAAAAAAGTTTGGAATTGGAAAGTTTAAGAAAATTTCCGGAAATGCTCTTAAAACGTCAAACTTTACCTATCCACTAATTCAAAGATTTTTATTAAACTTTGTTGTTTTTACAAAACTTTGGAAATGTTAGAATGGAGATGCCTAAAATAGAATAAAAATATATTTTTTATCATTAAATATAAATTATTAATAAAATTAAATAAATATTCTATCATATTAAATTAATATTATTACACCACTAGATAAACATCCCTTCAATTTTATTTTATATGTTAAAATAAATTAATTTCAATTTTTAAATTCAATTTAGTCAAAATTATTATACATGCAACAACGTCATCAATTTTAATCAAGTTAAAATATTTTTTCTTAAAATAAAACTATTTTAAAAAATATGTTAAATATTGTTTTATTTTTTTGAGAAAAAATCCTCTTTCATAAAATAAGAATTACAGGAGTCTTTATATTTATTTTTATTTTTAAAACAAAAATTTTAATTTCTTGAAAAACAGATGGAATATAAATTAATATTTTTTTCTTTGTTTTTTTATCTTTATTTTACAATTTCTTAAATGGAAGGACTAAAATCGAGTTGCAGGGAGCCTGGGACCCAGCGGAAATCTTCTACGCACGTTGCCGTTTAATACGCCGCACCGGGGCGCCATGCCGAGGCGGTCAAAATTCGACAGCTAACAAGGTTGCCTAATCTCCACCGCCCACGAAGCCACCGGAACATTCTGGAGACTTGCATGTTCCCTATATAAATTCTCTTGATTCCTAACCCTAGATTAACATTGGCAAGTTTCAAGCTTTCGGCTCCTCTCTTTCTTACCTCGTGTGGCGCCGCTGTAGTTCTAGATCCCTAAATATGGCCGGAAAGGGTGAAGGTCCCGCTATCGGCATTGACCTCGGAACCACCTACTCTTGCGTCGGCGTATGGCAGCATGATCGCGTCGAGATCATTGCAAACGATCAGGGCAACCGCACCACCCCTTCCTATGTTGCTTTCACGGACTCCGAGCGTCTCATTGGCGACGCCGCAAAGAACCAGGTGGCCATGAACCCTATTAACACTGTATTTGGTGAGTACGGTCGTTTAGATTTGCCTCGTATGTTGATATTCTGTTGGTTTGTGCGAGCAATTTTTTTTTTTTTAAATGCTTGGTATTTGGATCTATTATTGCGCTGTTATATGTGTCCTTTACATGTACTTTGTGCCATTACATTTTCCTTTCTTACGTGAAGTACAGATCTATAGTTGTGCTGCATAGCTGTTAGTGTGCATTGTTTGTTCTTATATCTGGATTTGTTTTTATGGATTTTTTTTGTTGACTGCGTTCATCCCGGTCAAGTGTTATTATGTGATTTTTTTCTTATTTTTAATGTGAGGGACAGATCTGTACTTCTGGTGTTGCAGATTTGTTTAGTGTGCCTAGTCTATGCTTATATTAGGTTTTTGTTATGGAAAAGATTTTTTTATTTGATCTGTTATTTTGTTTTCGGATTTTTTTTTGTTTATTAGGTTTTTTTTTGCGCGACTATATCTTTTTAATGCAAGGGACATATCTATAGATCTTGTGGTGCAGCTGTGTTCAATGCCCATGATCTTTGCTTAGATTTGTATTTGTCGTATGTTATTGTTTTATTCTGTGATTATTTGTTTTACGTGATATAGATTTGTATACTAAAGTCTCATGGATATCTGATGTATTGTGTAGGGTCATGATCGCGAAATCTATGCATTTAGCACAAAACATGACTGATTTCACTCTTGAATTTTTACAGGGATTATAATTTCTAAATATTGTATTTTGATTACACCAACTTAGAGAATTTTTTTCACGGTATCTTTTTCATGTGAATACATTGTTCCTTTTGCAATATGTTCGATCTCTCTGAGTAAACTTCAGTTGGAACTTGTATTTTATCTGGTTACATAATGTCTTCAGAGGTTTGGTTTCGCCTGTGTTAAAATGCAAGATTGCCTTTTTATCAGGTGGAGACAACTCGTTTGTATTTGATAGGCTCTAATGACCTGGATACTTACAATTATTTCCCCAGTAAAAGATGAGGATCGAATTGGGTAGATGTGTTGAATATTGGTTAAGAAACTATTAAAATATTAAAAAGAGAAGGCGAAGGTGAAAATTTGTTCCATAATACCTGAGATAATAACGATTAGCTTGGTCCTATGGCATATGCATACTGTTCAATACGCTGATGTTATAGTATTTTGCTGATGAAAAATCCTTTTGAAAAACCATACGTGGATTTTATAATTGCAATGTGGAAAGTGATATTATGGTGTTGTTACACTGTAGGGTAGACAGTAATTGATTCTTTCTACTCACTCTTATGTCCAGACGAGTACAACTTCGAAGTGTTTCCTTTCAATTGTGGGTTTTATCCTTTTGTGTAGAAGCCTTGAGCTTACAGTTGTGTTCCTAACTGTCTAAACACTATACCGCTGCTTACCTTTCCATCCTGATTGATTTACTTGACGTCAGATTGATAGTGTTTGATACTGTCTTCTGCCATTATCCTCTCTGATTTAGTTTTTTTCCCTCTTAAGATTACTGAAGCAAATAATCCATTCCACTGCATATTTAAATGTTTAATATTTAATGACTTCTGAAGTAGTTAGTTCTAACTGGTAATATGTTTGTTGATAATGTTTCAAGTTCTTCAATTCTCTCAATTGCATTAACTTTTAGTCTGATCTTTGATTCTTTCTAACTTAACCTAAACAAATAGTTGCACTGCTCAACTTTTGCATATAAGAATGCTGAATTTGCCAGTTAATTGTCAAGAAGGTTGACTACTTTTTTCAATCGTTAATGCTACATCTTTGTTAATAGTTGCTCTCAAGATGGAATTTAAATCAGTCTTTCTGATCACTCAATTTATTTTACTTTGCCAGAATTTATTAGTCGCTCCTTTCTTTATGCTTCACTTTTTGCTGACCGCTAGTTTCTGTATCATTATGACTGTCATTGTTTCTTCCATACTGTTTTCCTGGTTGCTGAAGGAATCAGGTCTTGCGTTGCTTCGGTATTTTGTAGGAAAAGACCAACTTGTTAATTAGTATTTTAACACATTAAATGCTTGATGTTTCAAGTTTGCTGTGTTGCTGTATATTGTTGTTGCTTCTGTGGATTGATATCTTATGTTTCTTTCCTTTTTTTTCTTTAAAAAAATTGCAGATGCAAAGCGGTTGATTGGAAGGAGATTCACTGATACATCTGTTCAGAGTGACATTAAGCTCTGGCCGTTCAAGGTTATCTCTGGTTCCGGTGACAAGCCCATGATTGTTGTCCAACATAAGGGAGACGAGAAGCAATTTTCTGCTGAAGAAATTTCTTCCATGGTCTTGATGAAAATGAAGGAAATTGCCGAGGCCTACCTTGGTACTGTTATAAAGAATGCGGTTGTGACTGTCCCTGCTTACTTCAATGACTCGCAGCGCCAGGCCACAAAGGATGCAGGTGTCATTTCTGGCCTTAACGTAATGAGGATAATCAATGAGCCAACTGCTGCTGCTATTGCTTATGGTCTTGACAAGAAGGCTACCAGCGTTGGCGAGAAGAATGTGTTGATATTTGATCTTGGCGGCGGAACCTTTGATGTGTCTCTTCTTACAATCGAAGAGGGTATTTTTGAGGTGAAGGCTACTGCTGGTGATACTCATCTTGGTGGTGAGGATTTTGATAACCGCATGGTCAACCATTTTGTCCAGGAGTTCAAGAGAAAAAACAAGAAGGATATCAGTGGTAACCCTAGGGCTCTCAGGAGGTTGAGGACATCATGTGAGAGGGCCAAGAGAACACTCTCCTCCACTGCACAGACAACTATTGAAATTGATTCCTTGTATGAGGGCATCGATTTCTACTCCACCATTACAAGAGCCAGATTTGAGGAACTTAATATGGACTTGTTCAGGAAGTGTATGGAGCCAGTTGAGAAGTGTTTGAGAGATGCAAAGATGGACAAGAGCACTGTACATGATGTGGTTCTTGTTGGTGGTTCCACTAGAATTCCTAAAGTACAACAACTGCTGCAGGACTTCTTCAATGGAAAGGAGCTATGCAAAAGTATCAATCCTGATGAGGCCGTCGCCTATGGCGCTGCTGTTCAGGCTGCTATTTTAAGTGGCGAGGGCAATGAGAAGGTTCAGGACTTGCTTCTTCTGGACGTCACACCTCTCTCGCTTGGTCTGGAGACTGCAGGAGGTGTTATGACTGTCTTAATCCCGAGGAACACCACCATCCCCACAAAGAAAGAGCAGGTCTTCTCCACTTACTCCGACAATCAGCCCGGTGTCTTGATTCAGGTTTATGAGGGTGAGAGGACCAGGACCCGAGACAACAATCTACTTGGAAAGTTTGAGCTCTCTGGCATCCCTCCTGCTCCAAGGGGCGTCCCTCAGATCACAGTGTGCTTTGATATTGACGCTAATGGTATCTTGAACGTCTCCGCTGAGGACAAGACTACTGGGCAGAAGAACAAGATTACCATCACCAATGACAAGGGCAGGCTCAGCAAGGAGGATATTGAGAAGATGGTGCAGGAAGCTGAGAAGTACAAATCAGAGGACGAGGAGCACAAGAAGAAGGTGGAAGCTAAGAATGCTCTGGAGAACTATGCCTACAACATGAGAAATACCATCAAGGATGATAAGATTGCATCAAAGCTTGGTGCTGCCGACAAGAAGAAGATTGAGGATGCCATCGAGCAGGCAATTCAATGGCTTGATGGCAACCAGTTGGCAGAAGCCGATGAATTCGAGGACAAGATGAAAGAGTTGGAGAGCATTTGCAATCCCATCATTGCTCAGATGTACCAAGGAGCTGGTGCTGATATGGCTGGAGGTGTGGATGAGGATGGTCCTACTGGTGGTAGCGGAGCCGGTCCCAAGATCGAGGAGGTGGATTAATTATTATGATTTCTCCCGGGTTATCCATTTTGGTTTTCTGCTGGATCTTGGCCTTATCAGATCGGCCATGCCCAATTGATATTGAATGTCATTTGAACTTTTTAGCGTTTCAATCGTTGCTTGCAAGCTAAACACTCATTTATCATTGTCTTGGAAAAACTTCGTACTATTTTACATAGTTGTTTCTTGCAATGAAAAAATATTCCATCTTCATTTGATTGTGGAACCATGGTCATATCTTATTCTTATTTCTGTCTTTATGATATGACTTTGACTCCAGGTTCAAATCAGACTCGTTTGGCTAACGAGTAATAGACATCGCTCATGAGGCATCTATTTTTAATGCAAACGTCTTCCAATACCAAATCTTTAAGTCTCATTAACTCTTCTTCGGACTCGGATCTTCTGCAAGAACATGGCATTGCTTGCAGTCTACTTGATAAACTATGCAACATTCTCACCTCTCTTGGCTCCGTTCTCACCTAAGCCAAATAGCCTGTCCCTTCAACTTGCTATCTTTCGTCATTTCACCAAACACCTTCACATCCATATTCCGTTTTCTGCCGTGCAAGTAGCAATGAAGAAGAAGACGACCAAAGTTGACATCTCCCGATTGCTTTTATCCGTTAAAACATTGCAAACCTTTGTCACTTCTCCAAACACCCTCATCTCTATATTCCATTCTCTGCCGTGCAAGTTGCAAAGGGAGAAAGACGACACGACGACCAATGTTGTGGTCTGCCAATTGGCTTTTGGACACGAACATCCTAATATAGTAAGATGGAGACCGAGTCTTCAACAATTTTCTATCCCATTTTGACGAGACAAAAATGGGAAATGGATTTCTCAATTGACCTATTCATTTTCTTTTTTTTAATCTTTTATTATAATACAAGCGTTTGGTATAATATAAGCGTTTGATTTATTCTATTTTTTAGAAAATCATATTTTCTGAAAAATAATTTTATTTTATTTTTTAATTTTCCAAAAAATGTTATATTTTTTTTGGAAAATAAGATTGGAAAATACAGATCAAATATGTTTTTCAGAAAAATATATTTTCTAAAAAAAATAAAAATAAAAAATAAACATATCAAACGCAGCCGCAAATTAATGTTATAAACGAATCAATTGTTACAATTAAGCTAAAAAAGTGAACAAAATGTAAAGAAAATTAAAGAACCAATTTTGACATCTCCTTCCCCAGCACAAGTAGTTGACCCCACGGAAAAGAATGTGTTAAACAAATGAGAAGTCACAGGTTGGTGACACAACTGTCTTGTTCCTTTTGCTCAGTTAATACTCTTTCAATACTCTTTCCTGGACAGTTAATCACGGAAGAAGCAGATCATCTTTTCCTCCTCCACTCTGAAGAACTTCCGCGTGAAACAATAGTGGCGAATAATGACGGCGGTTAATGAATGAAGGTTAAACAGTTCTAATAGCTATTAACTTTTTCCCCCTTTTTTAATAAAAAAATTGTGCATCTGTTTATCTACATTAATCAAATAGCATCCACTTTCCTGGGTATGAGAGGAGTAAGAGTCTAAGATGCAGGAAGCAGTTTCACTTGGAGCTTCGTTTGTTGCTTGGTCCAATAACAGTGTGCTGACAGGACCCTATCTAAAAGCTCTTGAGGGACGGGTTCGCCTCTTCTTTGTTGCGGAGAAATCCTGGCCGTGTGTACTAACGTCTTCCATTTATCCTGTGTCAATCAGAGGAGTTCAGCATGGTTAGCATGCTGTAAAAGATGCTTTTTCCAAACAAAATAGATTTTACAGTAATATGTTTGCTTGATCATTTATTGATTTGTTGTAAAGAAGGATTAGTACTAAAAAGTTAAATGTAATCAGAATATAAATGCTCTAAGATTAACTTAAGATGTCTTATACAATAAGGAACATAGTAACGAACATAGTCAGTCTTAAATCATTTGGAAATTAAGTACCCAAGTCAAGTGCATGTACCTTTAGATCCACGTACGTCCGGTGCTTTTCATTCTCAAATTCACAAAGTTTGACATCTCTCCACCTAAACATAGATAGCATGTAAGCAGAGAACGTGAGAAATTATGCTTGCAGAAACAACTTATAGCTCGACTTTCACATGCAAAACAAACCTTCCTGTTCCAAGCTTTTCCACTGCCTGGACCAGGGCTTCCACTTCGGCAACAGTGAATGGTCTTCGAACCCGACGTTGACCAACTTGACACGATTTGCTCTTAGGCTTGTTATTAAAAGGAACCACGGCCATTGCTTCCTCATTTAATGATCGTGGCACAGCAACCAGAGGTAGTGAACTGGCAATTTGTTTTTCAGGTGATGATGCATTAGCTTGTGAATGAACTGAATCGCGATCGCTTTCAGGAATGCCCTTTACACTATTTTGAGCAGCATCATCCAATGCCAATTGATCTATGGCAGAAGGTGTTACAGGTGGAGATCTATCCAAACCAAAAACAAATAGACAATGATACATTTCATTAAACATTGTAGGCAACAAAAAACAAAAAAAAATCAAACTCCTCATAGGAAGAGAAAATACACAATGTCTCATTGTAAACACTCGTGTACATGGATCTACAATTTCATTTTGTTAATCTCGTTAGAGGAAAATTCATGTCAGTGAATTGAGTAACACTAAAACATCTGACAGAACATTTTCCCAACTATAACAGAAAACTCTGAAAAACTACTATCCACTATAAATTCAAAGGATTATGTAGTTCACTTACATATCTAGTTGATCAGGAGCACAACTAAAACTCAGAAGATGAGCATCTCTCAGGCATGTCAGGTTTTCTGGATCATGTCTAATATTTGGTTCCAATATAAAACCTAAGTCACCAAACTTATCACTTTGCGAAATCCCAGCCTGGTGCAAGGTCTTGCTATCATCTGTAACTTTCTTTCCTTGAAGAAGAACGCCGACATGCAACTTGCCTCTAAGGATAGCTGTTATAGCCTCCCTAATGGTCTTCTGCATAAAATATAGATACATGCAATGGAGACCGTGGAGGATTAGTAGAAACTCTTTAAATTTGTTGCCAACAACATATGCAAAAAATTGGAAAAAGCAAATACTGTAATAAGTTGGAGTGGACAATATGAAACACAGACTAATATAATAGCACGCATGGTTAATGCTGGTTTAATGTAGAAATAATGGTTTCAAAAACATATTACAGTGAGTCTGTGATAAATTGAACCAACAATAAATATTCAACCAACTTTTGTACTATCATTTCCATGGATGATCTCACACGCATAACATCATGGTCATCATCCAACTATGTTTATTTCAACTATTTGGGGTTGGTGATACTCTCAAACGTACTACTGAAATTAAAGCATTATAATGGTGCTGAAATAATTATATACCTTTAGTGAGCCAACAGTAGTTGTTTCAGGAACCTCAACAATAAGTTCTGGCACCTCAAAAGACTTGATTTTGAGTTTAACTGAACAAAAAGATAAAGAAAATGGAACACCCATCAGGACTTGATCAAATCACGATTGGAATTAAAAGAAGAAAAATAAAAGGAAAATAGAACAAAAATAATAACACATGGTTTATCTATCCAATAATTTACCATGGTAATCTGAAGAACTATTGCATGACTTTGTCACTTTCATTGAAGACCACGTGCCATTTGCTGTAAAGACAAATGATATTTCTTAACACTCAATCCCAAACGGCAGTACTCATGTAGATATTAGCCAACTTAAATTGACAAACAGTCAAATGATGTGGCATATGATCATTTGTTTTCTAAATAGAAATCACCCTTTCAACAAAACAAAATGACACACCTTCACAACAAATCCCTCCATCAAAAGCTGACGCAGAATAATGATCAAACAATTTTCTTTTCCTGAAGGACTTCATCAATGTTCTTGGACGTGTATAATCCATTTTCTTACCAGGTAAAGAAGTCTTGTTTTCCATGTCTGAAGTGAAAAAAAATCCAACGGTTAATTGCATGAAATTTGCATTGTAGAAATAAAGATGTAGAAACACATGTGCTTAAAAATAAGAGTAGAGTATTTGTTTAATAAGTTATGATATAATTACGGGGAGTAATTGAAGTACCATAGCTAGCTCTCTTTCCATCCTGGAAATTGGCTGGAGCTACTTTCCTCAATCTGGATGCTAAAAGCTTTCTTATCCTCTGGCTGTCACCTGCGTGCTGAAACCTAGAGGCCTTGCAAGTAACAACAGATTGAATGCATTCGGAAGAATTCGCATAATTTTCTGCAGCAGGATCCATGTGATCTTCTGGATTAGGAAAGAGAAACTTCTTGCGAATGTTGTTCGTGTCCAAGGGAATGTCAAAATTGTTGTCAGAACTAACTGAAGCAGCAAAATTTTCAGTACAATTTTTTTGATTGTTTGCATTACTCATGTATAAATTTTTGTCATCTTTTACAGCTGTGTCCATTTGTTCAGCTCGGAATGTTGCCTTGCTCCTTACTTCATTTAGATCATGCAACTCCACGGTACTAGAATCAAGATTCTCCGTGCCACATTGTTCATAAACAACATAGGAGCCGTGCACAAATTTATTATTCTTACCAATGAAATTCTGTTCATGAGCAATAGCATCCTCATGTGATATTTCAGACGTTGCAAAGAGAGAAGCCGGCTCTGGCATTGTGCCTTGTAAGGCCATTGAATGATTGCTCTCGTCATTTGTCTTCATCCTTTTACTGAAATTTTCAGGACAATGTACATCCTCAGTATAACTTAGCAGATCACAGGCCTCAAATTTTAACGAGTTCTGGGCATCAAATTTCTCTCGTTTAGCAGTACTATGTATTGAAACGGTGGGAGATGTTTGAACATTGAAATCCGGAGTTGGCAAAGTTTCCCTTTCTGATAACAAATTGCTTGCTAGATTAGCAAGCAAATCAATTGCACACATCTGTTCGTCCTCAGTCTTCTTTCTTGCTGAACGCTTCCCCTGTCGATAAACTTGCAAAGTTAAATCAACAATATAGATCAAAGCTCACCATAAGAAAACTGGATTTGCAAACATACCCTAGCTGATCTCGGAAAATGTGGCACCATAGGGGCCTCATAAGCACCTGATCCACCTTGCATCCTGTTTTGAACCACCAAACCCCAAAGATTCATCACAAGTAGGGGCAGCGATTTCAAAATAGAAGTACCATTCTTTCCTCAATCTGTTAGAACAAAAGGCAAGCAGCAAAAATTCAGGCAGACCATATGCAACTATTTAATCAGTGGAATTCGGCGATCAAAGTTAAATAACTAGGCGATCCACGAAAGTAAATTAAGATAAAAATTTGAGAATCCGAGTTCCACTGAATTCGTCGGCTATGACAAGGATAGAGAACCGTAAGGCAGAAGGAATTCAAGTTCGAGATCCAAAACCACAAGAAACAGAAAACCCCGACGAGATCAGATCAATAAGAAAAACGCAAAATAGGCAAGAAATCCAATTCAAGATGGAAGACGTAAAAACCCGACACGACATTATTTTTGCCAGGACGAATGAAGAAGCACAGGTATCCGCTCTATCACAAAAACCAGACAGACTAGAGAAAATGGAGCAGAGATGGATCCAATCACCTGCGGAGAAGACGAGGGAGGAGTCCCAGGCGCCCAGCTAAAGGATCTCCAATTCCGACAAGATCGCCAGCAATTCCCACTAAATCTTTTCCCAACTCAAGCGGAGGCGAGACCGGAGGATGACGAGATATCAAACCACGAATTGGCAACCAAATTCCCTTCCTCCCTCAATCCTTGTTCCTCCCAAGGAACTCTCTCTCTCTCTCTCTCTCTCTCTCTCTCTGATGGCTAAAAACCCCGATAAACCATCCCATTTTAGCTTCAGTTCTTCAGAACGTTTTTGACTCCCTCCCACGTCCACCGGCTCGTCCGGTCACCGCACACGGATTCGCATCCTATCCGAGATCCCATTCTCCCCTCACATAGCCTCATCTTCTGCCACGTGTTCTACCATGCGGATCCCACGGTCCAAACCCTTACCACAGTCACCCAACTATTCCATTTCAAAATTTAAATCCATAAAACAACGTCGGATTTGGATAAAGGAAAGATCCTTATCCGGTATCGCCGCCCCGGGTCCGACCGTCCCACCGGCAATCCACGTGTCGAAAGGCCATGAACGCTGTAGATGACAAACGACGGCTTCGTTAAAATGTGCTGCGGTTGTTGGATGTAACGTACTTAACAAGGTTAATTAAGATGCATTAGCAAGTTAATCGGAGGGGAGGACCACATGGGGATCACGTGACGGAGCTAGCTAGGCTGCCATGGGAATCTTGTAACGTGTGGAGTTGGACACTGTTGCCTTACGCAACCAAAAGCCTGAAGGAGACGATCGGATTGCATAAATAAGTCGCATGGAGACAGCGTCTTAACGCTACTTTACAGCTTTTACGTAACCATTAATCTTTTAATATGAATATTGTGCAGATATAAATTAAAATAAAAGGAGACGCATCCGATAAGTTAGCTGAGTTAGTCGAATGACTCGATCAGATCGGAAGAGAAGGATATGGATCACAGATTTTAAATGTTATAGATGGTAAAGAAGTTGGTTGTGGTGTGTTAATTTGTTACTTTTTCATATATCCAAAGCTTACTTAATTAGCTCCGGAGACAGGCGGCCTTTATCCGGTTTGTCGAGTAAATCCGGAAGTACGTATCCGGCTGAGCGCGTTGCTGCTGGACCGTGCCGGAATTCAATTTGTTGCTGTCTCATGTTTCAGTCTCACATGGTGGATGTTACGTCTGGGATTGCTAGCCAATTAAACGATATAGAAGAAGCATATGAAACTTTTAACCATAATTTTATTTGACTGGGAATTTGAGTCAATTGTCCTTTTTTCAATAAAAAAAATAATTAATAATTTTTTTTAATCTCAGACGATCGATCTGGCTCCATAAAAATTTTTCATCGGCCGTAAGATAAATCAAAAAGTGTTCACAGCGGACAGTCTAGAGGTCAAGCGTCTTAGAGTTCGCGTCCTATTTAGAGAAAAACTTATTGTAAAATACGTCGTCGTTGGAAATTGAATCGTAAATATTGAGTTGATAATTAATCGTCCTTCTGTTATATCATAGTCCCGGGGATTTTTTTTTCCCTAATAAAGAGCCAATAATTGATGAGAATTGAAAATTGATTGACCTAAAAGTTTTTTTTTTCATTAAACGAAGAGAGATCCTTCTATGAAATTGTTTTTTTTCCCTGGAAATTTGCAGATTGGGATGTGAGGGGAAAAAAACACAAGACAGGAAGAAGAGATTGATTGCATGAATAATTAAGGGGCGTTTGGTTTGGAAAATATTTTCTATTTTCTATTTTCATTTTCTTTTCTATTTTCTGATCTAGTTTTTAGAAAACGAAAATGCATTTGGTATGATATACTGTAACTCTATTTTCTAGAAATGAAAACTGGAAAATGCATTTGGTATGATATACTGTTACTCTATTTTCTAAAAAAGAAAATTAAAAAATATGTTTGGTACGTTAATATTGAAAATTATAAATAAAATAATTTTTTTAAAAATAAAAATCGGTGCAATATTATAATTCTTTTTAGAAATAATATTTTTTAATAAAAAAGTTTTAAATATTTTTTTAATCAACATTTTCATTTTTTAATCAATAATTTTTTAATCAACAATATAAAAAACACTAGGCCACGTTTAACTAAAGAGACAACTATTACAAGGTATATATAGGTCGCTATATAAGCACTATATAGCTCTTGTTTTAAATTTTTTTTAATCAACATTTCCATTTTTTAATCAAACTATACCTCTTGTTTTCTTTTCTTACATTTGCAGATCCAAGAAAATCTCCCACCATTACTGCGTACTATTTTGGAGATTTTACCACTCCTTCGTCCTACAGATATTTTACAATCCATGGCCCCTATTTATCAAGGAGCTCCTTCATTATGTGATTGGATGGAAAAATGATACATCAGTGAATGAGATGAAATTGACAATATCTAGATGAAAATTATACATCAATGAATGAGATGAAATTGACAGTATCCAGATGAAAATGATACATCAGTGAATGAACGATACTAAACCAAACTTCAGTCGTTGCAGTCGCTGCTCAGTTGGTTTCCAGTCAAGTATGAGTTATGTCCTGTGTAGATGTAATAATGGGATAAACGAGTAGTCATATCATGGTGAACCTGTTCACAAAGAATTTATTTCCCATTTATTCACAAATAGAATTGATAAAGAAGTTGCAAGCTAAAAAGTATATGGAATGCTCAGGTACTTTCGGCTATGTTGACAAAGTGCATATATGAAGCTATAAATATCCATTTCTCGGATTACCGCTTAGAAAAGGATTTAAAGAGAGAAAAAACTCGTGTAGTTCAAATGCTATAAAAGAGGTACACAAGCACAGATTTTTCAGCTAACTATAATATGAATGCATCCAGTTCCTTTTACAAAGTGAACCCGCTCATAAACTACAAAGAGGCACACAGACACTGATTTTTCAGCTAACTATAATATGAATGCATCCAGTTTCTTTTACAAAGTGAATCACGCTCATAAACTACAGGTTACAGATACAATATGAAACAGCAAAGTAGTTGACAAACTTGAGCTTCAGTATCCAACCCATCACAACAAAGGAGGCAATAAAGAAATATCTTGTGGAACTATGGTTTGTACAATAACAAATGGATTTATCCAAAGTTCGATTATTGGAAAATTCTACAGGCCAGAATATATTATTTTCAATCACAATCATGAATAAGAAAGTTTTGAGATGCGCAAAAAACTTTTGTTAGCACTTTAATTTTCCATTAAGAGAAAAATTATATATGTCCCAACAGAAGAAGATCCTTCATTACACAAAACCAACAATAGATCTGCTATCCAACATAAGGAAATTAAAGATGATGTACAGAAACATATCAGAGATGTAAATAATATCAGAGATGATGTGCAGAAACATGGAATTTTCCAAACAAAAACAAGTTAAACAACCATTCATAACAAAATCCATCCCACAGCTTGTAACAAAAACCTTCCAAAGGCAATCAAAATTCAAAAATAAAAACAGTCATTCATAACAAAATCAAGAGCCACAAAATGCTAAACCAAACATTAGATAATTACGGATGATGCTCGACATAATCATTCCACATATGGCTTGCAATTTCATCACGTATGTGTCCCATCTGAGCTGTTTGGCTTGGATCAATTGGAATCGGCTCTTGATTATCAAAATCATCTTCAACTCCAGACATAAGCATATCATCAGAAGAGTATTCCATAAATAAATTATCCATTGTATGATGCCGACGTATGAAATTATGCACCGCACAACGTGCAACTGGAATTAATCTTTGCCTAATAATTGGATAGTTGGGCATATCTTTCAAAATTCGAAACTTTGCTTTGAGCACTCCAATGCATCGCTCTATAATATTACGACATGTGCTATACCTATAATTGAATAACTCCTCCTTCCCTCTTGGTCTGCCTTGGCGCCGATAATCTCTCAAGTGATAGCGTCGACCTCGATACGGAGCGAGAAACCCCGCATATTTGGGTAACAGAATCAACCAGATAAAATTGATCTGGAAAATATTCCATATTAATAATCTAAAAAACAAAAAAAAATGAATATACATATAGAGTTTTCTACTGAACCTTATTACTTTGTAGGAGATGGTTCATCAGATTTTATGATAAGGATAACTTTAGAAAAAATGAATTCCTTCACATATCCTATAACATGCATTATTCGGAAAACCTTGAGAAAAGCTATGAGAAACAAATTAGAGAAATATAAAAAACAAAGTCGTAGTTTATCCAAATCCCAAGTAAACTCTAACTCGAGATCATTCACTGAACCTGGTAAAAACAACAAAATAATTATGCAGATTTACTAAATACAACTCCAAAATTCTTTTTTCCATAAACACGCTATAGCAACGCCTGAAACTTCATATGAAGAAATTTTTTCATAAGATAAAAGCATTTTCACCAAGTAAAATTTCTACTATCATTTCTCTCATTTTTTTTTTCCATATTAGAATTGGAATGTTGAATTGATTTAATTGATTTGTATATTACTATTGACATAGCTTTGCATAATGCTTAGTGGAGGAATAAGATCAATCAAATAGTTGACACAATCACGATCTAAAGATGAATGAGAGTTGCTAAAGGTAGGAATAACCAGGTCTACTAGAACTATAAAGAACATAAAATAATCAGAACTAAGAGAAAATATCCTTTCCATTGATCTTCAATCAAAAAGAATATGTACATTGGTAAAACATTTAAGTCATGTGAAATCAAACCTGAAAACCAAATCAAATAGATAGTCTTATAGTCTTGCAATTGAAAAAAAAAACTAAAGGAAAAAAACATCGCAGTTTGCAAGAATATCCTAGATTGTAGCCGACAAGCTAGCAAATTAAAGCATACCGTTGCAACACAATTTTTTCTAGTCGATCAAAGGGATAACAACTGAGAATTTCTAACAAAAAAAAAATAGAAAAAGAAACAAATATAACAACTCAATACGTGAAATTAGCTGCACGGGGATGAACACAACAAAGATTCTTGGAAAAAAAATTATCAAAATTACTGAGAATGCGTGAAATAAACAGTAGGTGGTATGGACACAAACGCGATTCTTAAAATATATAAATATAAATATATCAAAAAAAAAAAGAAGATTAATTGACGTTGCTTACTACACGAGATTGAAACAGCAAACCCCAAATATGAATAATATCATCTGGCATAAGAATTAATAGCGTATTTATTACTGATATCCCTAAATCTAAGGATCAAAATCTCTTCATGGATCAAAAGATAATGTACGTCAATTTCTGAATTACCTACTGATTACCTTCTCTGTTTTGTGCTAAAGCAGGGGCAAAACGCGAAGAAGGGGCGAGCGATGTGGTCTTGCGGCGAGATAGGGCAGGAGAAAGGAATCGGGTTCGAGTGTTCGAGGAGGTTCGAGGCTTCGAGGAGGGATCGAGGGCTCGAGAGATGAGATGAAGCGGCGGCGATGATCTTGCGGCGAGATAGCGCAGGCGAAAGGGTTCGATAGGTCTGAGGGAGGAGATGAAGCGGCGGCGATTTTTCCTTCCCTTTATTTCGATGAGGGTTCGAGCGGTGAGGGGTCAAGGGCCGAGACTTCAAGCGGCGAGCGAGGACCACATTTTCCAGTTTCCACCGCGTTTTCCATTTTTCTACTACCGCATTCTCCCTTCTTTAGAAAATGTTCATTTTCTATTTTCTCATAAAATGATCTCTCCTTTTTCAAAAAATGAGATTAGAAAATGACAAACCAAACAACATTTTCTAGAAAATAAGAAAATGAAAATGGAAAATGGCTAAACCAAACATACCCTAAGGGGTTTTGACCAAATGACTCAGTCAAATTCTGTTTGGGATTAAAAGATGCATTGGATTTGTTGGGATTAAATATTAATGGCCAATTGGCAACGGGTAATATACTAAAGTAAGCATTTAAGTTTAAGAAATACTCAAAATAATCACCTAATTTTTCTCTTCCATTCTCTTTACGTCAATAAACTATGGAAATCCTCCTTTGACTGTGAATTTATGGATCTCATGATTGTACAATCAGATCATGAGCATTCATTCACGGTTGTCTGGCTCATGGTGGAGCTCACAACTACAAAATTACAGTCGTCGGTCGATAGCAATTTCATGGCAAGATAACTAACATTCGTGACCACCACAAAATAGTGGAGCTCATAGTCATGCAATTGTAGCTAAGTGACCACAAATGCTCATGATCTGTTGAAAATTCACATCCAATGGGTACTTGATATTTTGATGACCTGAGATAAATTAAAAAAAAAAAGACCCCTCTCAAAATATCTTATTATTATTATTATTTTAGTTTAAAAAATCATATACATTTCAAAATGTAATATTCCTTTTAATGTAGGATCAAAATTTTTTAGCGAGCTTACAAGATGTATAGTAAAACAAAGAGTTAAATAACAGTAATATTTTGAAATGTAATAAAAAAATAAATATTACCAATAATCATTTAATACACTATGTCTTATTTTCATTTTAATTACAAAAGTATAATGCGCTATCGTCTTTTTAGTGAGCCTACAAAATGTAAAGTGAAATAAATTTTAAAAATAATCATTTGAATACAAAATGTCTTCCTGTTTTGTCGGCAAAAATATCAATTAAACTTATATAATTAAAATATTCAATTATTTTCTTTTCAATAGATAATATTATTAATCAATTTAATTTTCTATATAGTTGATCGAATATATATTTTAATCAACTTTAACTTAATATGATATTTAAAGAGGGAACACGGTGTACCGAGAAAAAAAAAAAAATTAACGAGATTTTTCCAACCTCGGGCGACCGGCCCGGCCTCACGAAAATTTTCCACCGGTCGCCAGGGTAAATCGGGAAATGCTCGCAGTGGGCGGTTTAGAAGCTCAGCGTCTTAAGGTTCGCGCCTCATTTGGAGGAAAAATTCCTGCAAATACGCCGTAGCTGGGGATCGAACCGCGGATGCCTGCGATAGCAACTAGTCGCCCTACCGCTGCACCATAGCCCCGGAGGCAAAATTGTACGTGTAAATTTTTTATAGTGACCGACCCCACCGTTGAAACGATCCCATATTCAAAAACCCCCTAAGGATTTTTGGAAGCACGGTTCCATACTATGTTAGAAGTCAATGCAAAACAACAATTGTTATGATCTAAGTGACCCATGAAAAAGCAAAAAAAATTAAAACATAGGTGGAAAATAAGCTTCATAAAGTATGATATGATTATAAACGTATACGAAAGAAGAGAAGAAAACACCTATACATAGCTATTATATTAAAATGACAATTGCAATGAGTGTGAAAGGCAACAAATTAGAGTGAACAAGAGAATGAGAATGGGACAGGAGCATGACATATATATACTATGTTAAATACCGAAATTTAAGGGGTGAATAAGTAAATTTTGAAAATTAGGGTCCTAGTTGGAAATTTTCAAACTTAGAAGGGTTTTTTGCAAAAAGGAAAAAACAATATAAATCCTAAATTTCCCCTCTCCCGATTCAGTTTCCCCCCGACTCCCTCTGCTCGACGCCGTTGCCCACACACGCGAAACCTAACCACGAGCTCCTTCCTCTTCTCCCTCACGCGAACACCTCCGATTGCCGCCCTCTTCTCAGGCCACGAGCGAGAGTAGCGACGCGATCCCTCCTCTTTCTCCCGGCCGCAAACCGCAGTCGACCTCTCCTCCCCACTATAGAGGTTGCGCCGCCACCTTTTGCTCCACGCACGATCGAAACCACCACCGAGGTAAGGGCGCGATCGAAGCCACCACCGAGGTAAGGATGAATTCCGGTGTTGAGGATATGTTGATTCCATTTTTTTCCCATGAAATTCACTTTTTCGAAAATTGGATTGGGTGTTAAATCCTATGATCCCACCTGTGCCACGAGTCTTGTTCTTAGTTGGGTGGATAATGGGAATTAAGTTTTATGTTCTGATTAGGTGATCTTGAGTTTACATATGTGCAGCCTTTCTTTGCCATGGGGTGACTTGCTACATGGAGGTTTTATTCTTGCAGAGGTTGTTGGGTTTGATCAGATTAGGATACTAGCGGATCACTACATCAAATTTCTATCTTGGTTGGTTTTGTTCTATTTGGAGTTTGGGTGTGAAAGAACCTTGTGTGCTTGAGACAACCCTTGCCATAAGCTTTTGCTGGGGAACATTTCTATTTATGACATGTTGCATTGTGTAAATTAGTGAATTAAAGAGGTTATTGTAGCGACCTGAATGATGGGTTTTTGTAGTTGGTTGGAATTTTAGTTTTGATTTGGGTCGTGTATGTGTGTCGTGTGCCACTTGGGGGATTTATTTTGGAATTTAACCTAATGACCTAAATTTTATTAACTAGGTTTAGAAGGAACCAACTATGGTTTAAGATTTAATTAAATGGATATTGTTATAAGGATTTATTCTAATTTTCATTTATCTATAATTTAGTTATTTTAGTTAATTTTATAAAATGACTAAATTATATCCGTAATACAGGACCTTAATTTGGACTCGTTTGGTTGATCGTGGAAGGTCCTCTTCGTTTACGAACTTCTATAAAAGGCGAGTACTTCTCCTTTGTACTCGTGTAATTCTTTTATCTTAAAGCATGATTGTTTATGTCTAAATAGGTTGCTTGACCTTGTTCCTTGTCATTTGTTACTTTAACATCATCATTGATACTTTCTTCGTTGATCTTCGAGTATTCAAAATTTCGTATTCGTATAGTCTCCCGTTGGATTTCTATTCTGTAAAGTACCGCTTGTACGCGAGTACTTAGAGTTTCATTAAACACAATTAGGTTTATTTGACATTAAAATTATCCTACTTAGTAGTGTAGATGCATAATCGTTGGTTTTTGATACTTGGTTGATTGTGTCATTGCACCGTTGATACTTGTTGGATTTTGTTGCATCGTTGTTTTCCGGTTATTCGTGCATCTTGTAGCATGCACCATATCTGCACGTTGCATACTAACGACTGTTGGGCTTCCATATGGTTAAGCCGTCGTTAGTCATTTATTTGCTCAGTTCACTCAACCACTTGTTGTTGTGGTAGTTGCTAGAGTGCGAGCAATTGTCCTGTTATGCCACACATGTTTCAGTTGTAGGCAAGCAGTGACACCCTCACCGTTGTTTTAGAAGGATATTAGAGCTGTTGATAGCTCCCCCTTTTATTTCGGGGTTTGGAGCAGTTGGCTCCCCAGCATCCTGTCCACTCAACCACATATATTTGTGGTATTCGTTGGAGTGCGTATAGTTGCCACAACCCTACCTACTCTTATATTCCTTATGGACTGTACCCTATTGTTTCTCTACTTATTATATCTTTTGTTATGTCATGCTATTGTTTATTCTTATACCCGCTGAGTTTGCCCGGACTCACCACCCCTGCTTCTTCTTTTTGTTTTCAGATAGCAAGTAGTTGCATTTCTTGGAGCCATGAGAGGATCCAGTTGCTAGTCTCCCGGTGTAGTTGTTTTGGGTATTTGGTTTTAGTTGTTTTATTTTCTGCACTTTGTGAGTTTCGCATTTTATTTATTTATCCGATATCGTCTTGTTGGTTTGCTATGTTCCTATCTTTTAGGTATTCGGACTCGCCTCTCTGCTAATTTAAATTTTTCTAAAGCTATTAACTACGTAGTTGTGCTTTTACTTTATGCTATGTTTGGTAGGGGGTAATGTAATCGGGTCTGTAATGTAATGTAATTTTGATTACATTGTTATGTTTGGTAATGAGTTGTATGTAATCTTTGATAACCATTACAAGTTGGATTCCTTTGTTTGGTGAGGGGTAATCTATCCTGTAATGTAATTAAGATTGACGACCGACGACCGCCGCCGGCCGGTCGGTGACCATCGACCGGTCGGCGACCGACGACCGACGGCCGGCGACCGGCGGCCGGCGACTGGCGAACTGCCGGCGACCGACGACCGTCGCCGCCCGGCCAACGACTTTACAAGCTGTAATGTAATCCAGATTACAGAGGTTTTGTTTTGTAATCCAGATTACAAATCATTAACCTCTTTTGTAATCGAGATTACATTACATTACAATTTTAAAGTTATTCCAAACAAAGAAATCCAACGTGTAATGTAATTTTGATTACGTTACAGGATGGATTACACCCTACCAAACGCAGTCTTAATGTTAATGATGACTGAGTCATCCAATTATTATAAACTGCGTGGTTATGTTTATTTTCTTTATTTTTGTGATGCTAGTCGCTTGTGGCTAAGCTATATGGATGAGATGATGTAGTATATGTCCCAACTTGTCTGCCGTACAGGGGAGATGCTATCCTATTTTCGAGTAAGCATGTGCCTCTGGGGGCGTGACATACTAACTAGTTCCGGACAATATAAGGACAATAAATGTTTAAAAAAAACGCATCCAAATCAAAAATGGTCAATTCATAGCGTGAGGTAGATACAACTTTGCGAGGGATCTAATTATCAGAAACATATCTAATTATAAATAAAAAAACGCTCACAAGCAGTCATTTAATCCATCAAACAGGAAACAAAAAAAAGTCTTAGTTTTTACATGAAATCGGAATGAAGTGATACAAACGTAAAAGCTAGACAAATCAAACAGAAACTTACCAAAATAGAAGATGGATAGAAGAGGCAGCTATTGTGAACCGTGTCGGAGACAACACCCTCGAAGAGGAGGAGCTTACAATGAAATCATGAGGATGAGAATATCAGCCTAGGTAAAAGTTTGCCGAATAGAAAATTTTAAACCTAACTAAACGTTACTTTTTGAGCCCCTTTAGGAAGTGAGCTTAAGACGAGTACCTCCTAGGCCTCACCTAAGTCCGGGCTAATCAATGGTGGGGTTCCATGGTTCTTACAGAGTTAGAAGGGAAGAGAAGTTTTTTTTTCGTATTTACAAGAGATTTTTTAATTTAATTTAACTTGGGGTTGTAATTGGTGGAGGGAACTTATCCTTTTGACTGGAATAAGCGATAATGCATTGGTGGAGGGAAATTATATTTGTCACAAACTTTTGCCACAATTAAGTTTATAAATTTACAATGCATTGTTAAGAAAAGTCTTTGAAGATTTTAATTGTGTGATAATGCATTGGTCAAACAAAAACGGTCAAAATCAAATAATTGAGGGAAAGTAGTTTCTCCTTTTAGAAGGCTGTTGTGTTCCATTTAACAGCATGAATTAATATTTGACTCTCCTTCTAACTTTCTGGTCAGCCATCATGCAGAATCAGAAATCGTATTTCTTTTTCTTTCTTGCAATTGTATTCATCTCGACAACTTCCTCTCTCCTTTCATCTGCAATAATTTATGAATGAACACCCTCGAGGTGTGCAGAGAGGTCTTTTAAATTTTTTAAATATATCAATTAACAGATAAATTTTACATAATCTCATAATATGAGATTGATAGGCTGTTCACTACACATGCTTTTCGATTTATTCGGGATAATTGAAGAAAATTTTTTATGAAATCAGAATGATTATTTTCAAAATTAATCGACGTAAATTAAATACCCAATACCAATTTAAAAACAAAGGTTATGAATCAACAACTGATCTTCCTATTTGCTTTCCAAACAGATAAATAAAAAATTTCTTTTTTGCTAATTGTAATTATTTCAGACTGAATTATTATCAAACACACAGTCAAAGAATCTTAAAGGAAGCATAAGCAGCCTCCGGGAATTGACACAGTTGATACTGATTATTCTAATATATTTTTAGATCAATTTTTAATGGGTGTAAAAGGACTCTTAGATGTTTGACGTTCCCATGTAAAGAGTTACCGTGCTAAGATAAAATATTCGTTTATATCTAATGATACTAAACCGTCTGAAATAAATGTTATCTTCCTTTGGGAAGCAAAGTAACCTCATTCACGAAGATCATATCTGAGGTAGAAAATGAATCAGATGGAAAGCAAATAGTCCATGAACTCTAATGAAAATTGAAAAGAAACTAACACTAATCTCCATATTAAAAGTGAAAATGTACTATCTATGGAGGCTTTATGTATGCTGTTGGTGATAGGGTTATGAGATTATTAAAACAGTGCGACCATTTCTTTTCTTTGCAGAACAAACCCAAGCTTTTCAACCAAGAGCACAAGATTTAAGTTGAGAACAAGACTCTCATTTACTTTCGATTAACAAACAGCCAGCTGACTCCCAAATCATGGACAGACTCGAACTGTTAACAATATGATTGTTGCAAATGTCTCTTTTCGTGGAGGGAGACGAATCAAGCAGAAACTGATGTTTCCAGCCCAACACTTCCTGAGTGTTTCATCACTTCAGATTTCTCATTCCCCTCCAACAGTTCTGGGAATGCTTCCTTGACGTTATGAATACTTTCCAGAGCATGGTCTGCACCTTTGACTCTATGCGAAGTGCCCACCTAAATCCATTCAAATCATCAATGTCCGATCGAATCCGTTTCAGAAAACTCTTGAGCGAAGAAATATATATATACCAGTACGGTGTGTAAGCCAACGCGTTTTGCAGACTGGATATTGCGAATGCTGTCGTCGAAGAAGATCTGAAGGAGAATCTATTCAGTTAGAGAAAATCAAAGAAGTGAAATCCACAGCGAAAAAGAATCTCACGGTTGTTTCAGGATTTATGCCAGCAATTCTGAGAGCATGCTCCATGGCTTCTACGGATGGCTTGCAAAGAATTGAAGTTTTTGGCAATTCAATTGCAGAATTTGGGCGAGAGAAGTGACCAACAATGTCAAATATGTCATTAACAACGCTTTCTTGATCGGAATCTGAAGGCTGCAGATTGAGTGTCTCAAAGCATATGATTCCCTGGAAACAGTCCTCTAGACCAAGCCTTTTGAGCACTTTAGCAGCATGAATCTTATCAGCATTGGTAAATATCTGTTTTTGAATCAATTTTTTTAGAAAATGCTTCATAATTTATGTTGACAAATAAAATAAATTGAGAGAAAACGAAGCTCTAACTTGAAACTTACGACTTTGCGGATTGGAAGGCTCTGCAAAAGGTGTCTGAGAACAGGGTCAGGCTTTAACTTCTCATAAGGTAGTCGGCCATGAACAAAACTGTTAAATAGAAATCTAAAATCAGCTAAAATTTTTCCATTAATTACAATCGGAGAAAACAAACAAACAAACAAACAAACTTATCAGAACTGAAACCTGTGATAATCGTCGTAGTTGAACTTGTAGCCAATCGCCTGAGCAATCAATCGATACACTTGAGAACAGAGTATTGATTCGAGTGAAAATCAAACAAAAACTGACAGATTAACTACCCTCAATCCTGCCATTGTTGTGCCATAGTTCTTGTAGAGCAGAAAGCAGAAGTCTGGAACCTTGCTCGGATCGATTCCGAGTCTTTCGATCATGTAATCTGAGTCATGATCAGAGAAATTAGCAGTGAAATCAAACAGACATAACATGATGGAAACTTACCTCCGATGTTTCTGAGGCACTCAGTTGAGATGCCAGAGCTCAAAGGGTAGAGTGTGTCGTCCAAATCTAGTTCAAGAACATCAAATCAATATTCTGTTAAAAAGAGCTTCCAAATCCATCTAAATCTGTAAGCGTACCGAAAAGAAGACAGTCATATTTCATCTTGTTCAGTTGCAATCTTAACAATTTCCAGGAATCGGTTCGAACGATTCCAATCACTAAGATGAGTGCAGAGTACAAATACTGGAAATGGAGGAGGGAGGGAGAGAGAGGGGGAAGGAGGTAGGCGGGGTTGCTTCTGGTTAAATAGGCTAAATATTGCCTTTTTAGTCCAATTATTTCAGGAAAAAAATATTTGATTTAAATTTAAAGTCCAGCTGTCGTTATGTCATTGGACAAGATGTATGTGTTTCTTTTTCCTGCTTTTGATCCGGATCCGGATCCGGATCCGGACGATGAATTCACGCGTTTAGATTCGGACAAAATCTAGTTTGGCTTCGAGTAGGCGACGAGGACCGTACGTCCACGGGATTCAATGGTGGAGATTTCGATGGAAATGACCGGTTAAACTTTTGAAAAATTATAGTTTTTTTTTCCCTTTTCTGGAATCGCCTTTTCTTATCGCTTAGCATTTCATATATCACTAATGATAAATAGATAACATAAAAAAATTGTAGATGGGGGAGTAGTTTGGAGGAGAAGCTGGTCTCGTATCGCTATCCAATTTAACGTTTGAATTATTGCTAAATGGAGATGGACTCGAAGAGAATGAGAGCGACTGGTTGTGCTATATTTATGCCAATAATGAGAGTATATAATTTATATCGAATAGTTCGTGATCAGTTCACAATTTGTTTTGATTCTTTCCATCTTTTTCACTGCTACCTTCTCTCCCAGACACGAGAGATTTATTCGTCGTGCTGTCTGTAGTCATGTTCGATGATCGCGTGTAGGTTAACTGACGATGGTAACAATCTGGCGAATCATCATTTGGTTTTCCATGTAGTTCGGTGTCCTATGAAGCAAAATATGATCCAAATTCAGTCTGTTGCTTGTACAACACATTTTGAGGTAATTAGGCCTGGTGTCGTGTACCAATTTGGCCCGGTCATTAGATTAATTAACCTTCCAAATGCCACCACTAATTAATCTTCTTGCTCAAGTTCTAGAGTCTGGAGACTTTGATGGGATTAGCAATAATTTGGGAGCAAAATAATTGAATACAGATGGCAGCTTAAAGTTTGACGATACTGCATAAAGAAATTGAGTTAGGCTAAGTAGATCCAATAATGCAATAATTGGAGTTGCATATATATATATATGCTACATATATAATTGACGGTGTACAAAGCACCACAGAAGAAGAGTATAAGAACACGGAAAGAAATCAAGGAATGTGATAGGGATTAACTTGAAGAAGCACAAGTTAAATTCTCTTGTAATTCATTGGTCTCCTTCTATCTTTAAAACACTTTTTTATCACACTTTTTCTGTAATGCAATGAACAAATTGCAAGGAATGTGGTTAATTGTCTTTTTCTTGCCAATAATATATATCTGGAAATTTGTAGATCGAGATGTCACAATCATGACCAATAACCACAAACAATAAAATAAAAAAAAATCAAAGGCAAACTAAAATGATGCAACCAGTCGCCGGAATAATGTAGGTGCAACAGAGATATAAACCAACCACTCTGGAATAATCATTAGGAGAGTTTCAGTTAAATATCGTGGATAGTTAATTTATTAATGAATGAATGATCTGACATATGTATTCTTTGAAGGTCGGCGATGAAAAAGGCGAGGTGAACTTAGCCCGTAGTTCAACCTAATGTTAGATTGGGTTGGGAGTTCCGGTAAATTATTCCAATGCTTTAAATTAGAATTTGACTGAGATAGTATGCGAAAAAGGAGAAAATCAATTATTGTGATATAACCTGGTGGAGTTCAAGATTTACAAGAAGAAGAAATTCTCTACCTTTACCTTCTTTGGAGTACATTCTATCAACATCAGGCTATTAGGCTGCAAATTAAATGCTTGGGGCCAACTATATATACATTTTGTTCCTTCATTAAATTCTATTTAATGCTATGCCAAATCATTATATGTAGTATAATAAATTGTCAAAAATTAAAAATTATATTAATCAAAACTTAAATAATAAGTTGGATTTTAACCCTCTTTTATGGATTGATAATAAGAATTATATAAAACAAACTTATTATTTATAAAATATTTGACTTTTCTAAAAGGAATCCTAAAAAATTTCTAAAGACGCTTATCTAAAAAGGTCAAATAGACTTATGGAAACTAAAGATCAAAAAGGGTAAAATTCATTTAAAAGTAGGTGAAGATATAATAGAGAATGAGTTTAATATATAGGAGATTCATATAATCAATCTCACTTAATAGATAAAAAATTGATTATTATTGTTGATTTTTATGGAAACTGACGGCACTAATATATCTCATAATTTTTAGAACATTTTAAACATATATATGGTTACAAAATTATGTTTATCATTCACAGCTTCTACGCACTACTTTGAAACATTGAGCCACTTAACCCATGACTAGATCTATTGTCCATATGTAGATACCTAGAGGTACAAATTAACTCATTCCCTATGTTGCCCTGATGCAGTATTTGCCCTGCTATAATATATTTTATAGAATTTTTTCTTCAAATGGAGCGTAAATCCTGGGATGCTAGACTTATGTGGGATTGGGCCGATTGTCCGATGTTCAACGTTACCAAACCTCGTTAATCATATTTTTTTTCTAATGAAGTATTTGCCTTTCAATATATTTTGTTCGATCGTATTTATACTGGATTGTGAGGTATACTAATCACAGACTTATTATCACAATAATGTCTCATTTAGCCATCCCACATGATGCAAGTCTTCTAAGATGATTTAAAATTAACCGAAGTAGTTCATACACACTTAGTCATTGCTCGACATTCTATCCATGCACTGTATACCACATTAACACATGTTGTTTTTGTTGGAGATTCTTATATGGATGGATTTTCATTGTTGATCCAATAATTGAGTCTGGTTAATCATTTCGACGATAAATTGATAACTCGAATCAGCGGAGCTCAGTATAACAATGTGGACTTTGTCCCATATATACTCTCGACATACGCTTTCGTATATGAGGTACTCTTTTTGTTAATAGACACCCTTCTTGTTATTGTTGTTACCGACTTAATCTCATCGGTCGTTGAGTTATCCCTTTGGATATCGACACACCCCTTTGGGTAAAGGTATCCCTCTAGATAAGAGTATTTAGATCGAGATAAAGGTTAGGTCTTATTTTCTTAAGACGATAATGTCCCGCCGAGGTGCTTACGATTTATCGACAATCGTCTTCTAAGATATAATGACTTATGTCTCGAAATAGGAACACTCCAAATTTTGAGATTTTTCAAACTTTTGAAGCCTAGAAACTCTTAAGAGATGGAGAAATAAGAGAATTCAAGAGGAGAATTCACAACTTAAGAATTAAATGGGCGCTTGGTAAGCGGGTTTAGAAGGTGAGAATGAGAATGAAATATATTTATTTCCATATATGATACTTGGTATACAGGAATCAGAATCAAAATATAGATATAATAACCTTGATTTTATAACCCAACCCCCACTAGGTTATCATTAAACCATAAACCCCTCAATCAAAATATATTATCTTCTCATTGTCGAATATATACCAAGCGCCCCCTGAGTATGTATAAAAAGAATGATGTTTCTTTTATAAGGATGAAGGGTAACTCACAAGTGGTGAAATGTTTCTTCCAAGAGATTAAAAGACATGGGGTGTGTCTTTTCACTTAAACTATATCAATCATCATTAATTAATTCAATTGATTAACCTGATTAATTATTTACTTAATCTATTATAAATATCAATTAATCAATTAATGAATATTACAATCATAATTAATCTTTTAATCAATCAGTGAAATTAATTCTAATTTCACACCTCTCAATGGTTTCACAAGTATTGTCATTCACGCATACTCGAGTTAGCATTTACGTAATTGCATTCATGAATCCAATTCATTTGCGAGTCAAAACTTTCGTCCGATCATATTAGACCAACCCTTCATTTGTAAGTGCCCCGGGTGATTTTGATATGATCAACTAAGTCAAGTTAGGTCCTGGTTGGTCTAATCCTTGTGTCTAAATGTGCAGGAGCTTAGGAGTACAAGAAGTGAAGTAGAAAATGCAGCATTCAAGAAGGACAACAGGAGAAAGGAACCGATGGACTCGGTGTATCCGAGGGACGAGGAGACTATAGAAGAGTACACCGGTGGGCAAGAAGAGAGTGTGCGACGTCCGAGGGACGAGAAGCCAGAGAGGAAGTTCGTTCGAGGAGAAGGTCAGAGTTGGGTTCGGGTGATCTCAACTCTGGATGACCGAAAATCACCCAAGCAGATGAAAGATGAAAAAGTCAATATGAACAATGACTTTGACCAAATGGTCAACTAAGGCATCTCAATTGCTTAAGAAGGTGCCTCAGTTGAATGGATGAAGTTTTGCGCAAAAGCAGAACTGAGGTGCCTCAGTTGGAACCTGAGGCGCCTCAAGTTGGAATTGAGACGCCTACAAAAAGGCCCTCCAAATCTGGATAATTCCAACTAGGTCCCTAATTTTAGATTTTTACCATTTTAGCCCCTTAAATTTTCAGTATTTAACAAATTGAAAGTTATCGTTGAGTGACCGTTGACTGCCATGGATAAATCTTATACAATTGAGGCATCTCATATCACAACTAAGGTGCCTCAATGCCACGTCAGCACAATGACAACTTCACTTTTCGGGCTATAAGTAACCCCTAAAGCTAGGATTAGGGAACAAAAACTATAATACATTTTCCTAGTTTTTTTTCTAGCTTGTCAACGTCTTGTAAGAGGCTTTTATGCCTGCAATGAAAAAGTTTTGATACTGAGTTTTTTCAACACTTTGCATTAACAACCTCTCCAGTTGCAATTAAGTAAATTTATTTGTCTCTTACTATTTCTTTAAGTTATTTATGTTTACTTTGTTTATATTGTTTAAACTAACTTATTATCTTTGCTAAAGAAAGTGCAAAAATCTAGTATTTTATTTGTAGGGTTATTCACCCCTTCTAGCTGGCTTGCATGAGACTTACATGTGGTATTAGGGCCCAGCCGCTTTAGGAGAACTAACCGTCACCTAAAGCAAGAAGATGATGGCTGGACCGAGTATCTAGCCGCGATATTGAAACGCCAGATGGAGGTATTTTTTAAAATGGACTTTAATTATTTCTTATCATGAAAAATGATTTTGTAGCACTCGAAGACAAGGAAGAGCACCTCTGGTCTAAGAATGAGCAAGCCGACTTCGTAGCCAATGGAAAAGTAGAGTTCCATTTGCTAAATGTGTTATTAACTCAGGAAGTCAACCAAATCAGTGAATCTGCATCAGTAAAAAAACTCTGGGAGAAGTTCCTAGAATTGCATGAAGAGATCTGTAAGCAAAGTTAGTGTTGGTGCCGGAAGCATCAGATCGAACCTGGGTTTTGATAATGGCAAAAGGGTTCAAAGTTAAGGTTAAAGTTGTTATCTAATGAATCTATTAAGTGTGCAGGAAAGTCCTAGGTAAGCTAGGCATAAAGTCTTGACCTGCAGAGTTGAGCAATAAGTCCTGGTCATGGACTGGCACCGATGACCTGACCGAGGGTTGGGCAATAAGTCCTAGTCGTGGACTGGGCACCGAAGACCTGACCAGGGGTTGGGCAATAAGTCCTGGTCGTAGACTGGGCACCGAAGTCCTGATCCGGAAGATTGGGCAGAAGTCTTAGCCGGTTGGGAGCTGCGGATAGAAGTAGAGACGGGTCGAGGAACGGACGTCTCGAGATCCGGCAATCTCGGACGTTGAGCAAAAGTCCAACCGGAGGAGCCGGTTGGAAAAAGGTAACTTCTCTTGAGAGGAGTAGGTGAGGGTGTGTTTCCCGGAAGAGGGAACAGTAGGCGTCGATTCGACCTAGGGTTCCATTTGGAAGCCCAAAGTCAGAACTAAGATAGCGCAGACTATTATTTGTACTTAATTTTACTATTATTGCTGTTCTGGAACTAACCTTAGTTGCAGTAGCAAAAGGTTGGAGCTTCTGCATCCCAGGCGCCTGAGAGGTCTCAGGCGCCCAAGAACATAGACGCCTGTGTTGATACAGGCGCTCCAGATGGGTTACTCCAGAGGTTGCGAAGCTGAGTCGCCACGTCAGCATGGGAGGCGCCCGTGAGTAGTCAGGCGCCCCAGACGTCCCAAGCACCCTGGATAAGGGGATAGATGTTGGCCAAGTCTGCGGATGAGGACGCGCCCATATAGGCGACGTGACAGGCGCCCTACAACATCAGGGGCGCCATGGACAGCAGTATAAAAAGGTGGTTCACCCCCTTGCTTCCAGACAACACTTTTTCCAACTCAAGCACTCAAGCGCTTAGTTCTGTTTCCTCCGTGCTCGAGTTCCAAGCGCCAACAATGCTCCAGATCGATGACCTGCTGCTCCGGTCTTTAGATTCTTTTCCGGTCGTCGGTATAATTGTTTCAAGTGTTATTTTATTCTGTATTCGTGATTCAACTTGTGTATATTTTTCTGAAATATAGAATTGTTCAACGAAAACGGTCAAGGACCGTGAGCCTTGGAGTGGGAGCCGTCATAGACTCCGAACCAAGTAAAAAGAAAAAGAGTTAGCATTGCTTTAATTTTTCCGCTACGCAATATTCTTACGTATCCGAAAATTTATCGATATTCACCCCCTCTATCGATTCTAAACGATCCCACAGTTAGCACGAAGAGATCTACTCCAAAATGAGCTAATCAATCTTTGGATGAAAGAAGGAGAAATAATGACCGAATTACATGCAAAGATCAAGGAGCTGATCGCTTGACTCACGAATCTTAGAGAAAAGCTAACAAATCTAGATTCGTTAAGGTATGCCCTGAATTCTTTCCTGAAACACCAGAATGAATGTCATTAGTCAACTCCCACTACATTTCCAAGGACCTCGAGGTAAGTATACAAGAAAATTTATTTTCTACTTTTGAACTTCACGAGTCTCGGTGTACAAGAAGAACCAAAAGGATGGACAATATTGTCCCAATACAAGAAAGGTCGAACTAGAAGCAGAGTTTTTAGCCGATAAAGAGGAAACAACCTACAAGGTAAGAAAGCTAAATAAATATTTAAATCTAAAACGTTTAATAAGATGCAGGGCAAGAAGTATTCTCCGGGAAGAAGGAAAGTCAAATGCTACAATTGCCAAGAAGAAGGACACATAAAAGGCAACTGCCCAAAACTGAAAGATAAATAGGTAAACAAGTCCAAGCACAAGAGCTTGAAGGCTACATGGGAAGAGTCGTCATCGGATAAGTTCGAACTCGAGGAATACGCTGGACTAGCGCTTATGGTGAGCAACCAAGAAGAGAGCATCGATGAAGACGGAGCTACTTCAGAAGAAAGTAGCAATGAAGGGGGAGCTTCCAACTTCGAAGATGATATGTTAAGTGAGGTATGTCTGCTATGTCCTGATCAATTATATTATGGTATCAAACAACTGACTAGATCTATAAATTAAAAAATAAAAATACAAACATAAAAAGAAAATTAACCTCAGCATGTACACTAGAACTCTATGACCAATTAAAGCATGAAAATGATAAACTAAAATAACAAATTGAATTGTTGAAAAAGCATGCATGTTCAAATGTTTCTAGCTCAAAAGTTAAGTGTTCCGGAAGCGAACGACAGTGATGACGAGTCGCCAGAGTGCATCCCACGATGAAGGTGATGGGGTGAGGAGATTCACGCTCTGCAAGATTAACACGAGCGTTAAAGGGAACATACCAGAAGATTTTCCGGTGGAGTCCTCTCCGACGCTCAAGTTAGAAGTCTTATCGTTCTTGGAGGACAACGAGTAAGCAAGTTTTTTGTCAGTTCAGAAAGATTACCCCATACCTGGATGTCGAGGCATCTTATATACTTGTGGTCTTTACCCCACGTGTCCTCACGTTCTCCCTCAAGTCCTTGAATCATCGGTTACTTGATAGATATCCTGTCTTTGGATAACGACCGCTGCGAACATTAATGTCACGCCCTGAGGGGCTGCATGTCCGACGAAAATCGGGTAGCACATCCCTTGTACGGCGGACAATCTCAAACCAATACATACATATTACGACCTCCAAAGTCTCCACACATAAATATGATCAAACTATAACATAAATAAAGGAATAAACAACCATCGATACTATCAAAAATATATACCAACGCCTATACAGTAAAAACAAACTTCAAATTGCCCTTTGGGCAGACCAACGATGTAAAATACATAAAAGTTACCATAACTATATATAAAACGAGCAATACATCCCAACCATAACCAAAATAATATATAGACTAAATAAAGCAACTATGATATCAACGGGACTGGGACTGGCTACTAGGCTCCCCTGGCGACATCATCCTGAAAAGGAAAAACAAGCAAACGATTATGAGTCCAGGGGGACTCCACGGGTATAAAATCAGATAGATATGTGTGGCGATAAAAAGGTTATACAATAGCAGTATAGAAGCAAACTGATACAGTCTCAAAAGAAAAATCAAGATACATGATCGGTACACTACATGCAAATATATATATCCATACCTACCCCCGTCTGGGGTGTGTAGGTCATAAGTCCCTGAACCTGAATGGTCGCCAGACCATAAACAAAGCAAATCCCTCCTGTATGTATATGTCATCCAAATGCAGCAAACATAGCTCAAACAAGTGCAACAAACACAATCAATGCAAATTATGCAATCGTGCACATGATGCAATGACATGGTCACCCCTGACGCTAGTCAGCCATCGTCACCGGTCATGGGTGAGGTCGAGTGGGTAGGGCTATGACAATTGTACGCACTCTGCCATCACTGCTCCTGAGTGACCAAATGGACAGGATGCTGGCGGAGGTCACACCCAGTCCTACCTCAAATCCTATGAGGGAGCACCACTCTCATCTCCTTGTATCACGGGAAAGAGGAGGGATCCCAGTCTGCTACCACGCTACGGAACCACTACCCGTGAGCGGCCGAGTGGAGCATTGACAGGGCAACTGCACACACCCTCCTAATAGTACCACTAACCCATGAGTGGCAGTGTGTGCAGATCCTGATATGACTGACGATCCGTCTCAACCACAAGGGACCCAAAGATCGTTAGTTATGCAATAATGCAAAGATGGTGCATGATGCTAACACCCATCAAATAATCTCAAATAATATGCACTGGTCTGAATCATAAATCATGATGATACCAATAACCTACTAGGCATGCAAAAATGCTAGGTATCGACAAACATGTGTACTATCCAGAATCAAAATATCAAACATATAGACTGTATGGAAAATAAATTTGAGCATGTCAAAGGCCAAGCAATAAGTACCAAGCAGGATAACCAAGAGACGGATAAAGGTAAATCCTACTACTATTCATACAGGGAACCACACATAGAAGTCTGAAATATCTACATAGATAAGTTAGAAGGTACCCGCCTCGTAAATGATGCGTGTAATACTGGAACGAACCTCCTGCCCAGCCAAACTGTATCCAATTAGGGTTTTGTAATAAAAGACATAAGTTTAGCTATTATAATACATGATACTTAGCTAAACGAGTTATCCTAATTAATTAGGAGCACCCTAATTATCCCATTACATTTAATTAATCATAACCACAATTAAAATGCGTAACTCAAACTAACTCAAATTATTCCAAGTTACCAAGATTACAAGATTAGGTTTATGTTAGACCTAGCCCAAACATAATCCGAGTAACCAATTCAATGCCCAACAATAACACACGCTTATTCCTTTACAATACACACACACACACACACATGATAACAACTAATTTTTTTTTGTTTTGTTTTTCCCTGTTGCCTTCGGCAACAATTTGACACATACATTTTTTTTCTCTTCTGTTTCCTTCACTCTCTTCTCCTCAGTTACCGAACTCAACATCTCCTGTTGCCTACGACAATAACTCAAATCTTTCCCCCTGTTGCTTCCGACAACAACCCAACACGAAGAGAGCAAAGGATTACAACACACACCAAACCTTACCTGCTTATGGCCCAAAGTGAAAAACCACAGCCGCTCGTGCCCGCGCCGGTGATGGATCCAAGAGCAAAGGCCTCCGAAACAAGCAAAGGAGATGAAGAAAGATGATCAGAGGGTTCTCGTGGGGAAGGAGGCGTCGACGCTCAATGGAAGAAGAAGACAAAGAAGGAGGAGTTGTCACCTCGCCTCTGCCGCCGGGTTGCTCGCTCGAGAAGGAGGAGTTGCGAGGAGGGTTTCGGCGAAATCGTGGGGATGAGGGGAAATAAGAGAGGAATAAAGAGAGGTAAAGTTTGATTTATAAATTAATAAGCAAATTTACAAAAAGACCCCTTTATTTGTTGTTATTGCAAACCTCTCTTAAATTTTGGTTTTATGCATTTAAAACCCTTAAGTTTTCTGTGTTTAACATTCTCTCCCACTAATAAAAATTTGGTCCCCAAATTTCGCAACTAAACCGTAACAGATACTATTAACTAACAAACAGTATTAGTTCTGAATGAAAACATACGATACACACCTCAGGTTAACAGATGAGGATAGCGAGCTCTGATCATGTCTTCGAGCTCCCCAGTAGCTTCCTCATTAGAGTGGTGCTGCCATCCGTATTTGACCAGCCGGATTGTCTTGTTCCATAACTGTCGCTCTTGGTGGTCCAGAATCCGTACAGGCATCTACTCGTAAGTCGCATTAGGCTAAAGTGGAACTGATATATCCGATAAAATATGGGATGGGTTTGACACATATTTCCTCAACATGAAAACATGGAATACATCATGAACTCTGGCAAGAGACGGTGGTAGCGCCAGATGATAAGCTATTGCTCAAATTCTCACCAGAATCTGAAAAGGGCCTATGTATCGCGGAGCTAGCTTACCTTTGAGGCCGAACCTCTTCACCCCTTTCGTGGGTGAAACTCGTAGAAACACATGATCACCCACCGAAAACTCCAACGGTCTCCGTCTCCTATCAGCATAACTTTTCTGACAATCCTACGCCTCGGACATCCTCCGTCTGATGGTGCGAACCAACTCTACTTCATGCTGAGCTCTTTGAAGTTCTAACAACTGAGATTCCCCAACCTCTTCCCATAGGGTGGGTGTCCGACAAGTCCTACCATACAACGCCTCAAACGACGCCATCTGAATAGCCGAATGATAGCTGTTGTTGTAGGCGAACTCAACTAAATGCAGATGGTCCTCCCAACTGCCTCCGAAATCCATAACACAAGACCTCAGTAAGTCCTCCAGAGTCTGAATGGTCCGCTCTAACTGCCCATCTGTCTGCAGGTAGAATGATGTACCGAAACAAAGCTGAGTGCCCATGGCCTACTGCAGACTCTGCTAGAACCGCGACGTGAACCATGGATCTCTGTCTGAGATAATGCTCAATGGAACACCATGCAACCTGACAATCTCTCGGTAGTACAGCTCCGCTAATCGGTCCAAAGAGTCTGTCTTCTGGATCCCCAAGAAATGCGCGGATTTGGTTAATCGATCAACGATCACCCAAATCGCGTCGTGTCCTCTCCGAGTCCTGGGTAAGCCGACCAGGAAGTCCATAGTGATGTGCTCCCATTTCCACTCAGGAATGGGGATCCTCTGAAGTAAACTGGCAGGTTTCTGGTGCTCAGCTTTAACCTGCTAACATACTAGACACCTAGCTACAAAATCCGTGATGTCTTTCTTCATCCCATTCCACTAGTAGGAACGTCTCAAGTCACGATACATACGGGTCCCTCCCGGATGAATAGCGAAACGGAAGCGATGAGACTCCTAAAGCAACTCCTCCATAACCGGATGTGACTCAGGTATGCACAATCTCCCTCGGAAGTACAGAATACCCTCATTATCTCTGGTAAATTCGGTCTGTTCCCCAGAGGCTACTCGACTGCCTAGGAACTGCAAACGCTGATCACTGGCCTGAGCTTCTTTAATCCGTGCCCTGGTCGGTGACTGAGAAACCATAGTCACAAGAATGCCCCTCTCAGTCTGTCTCTACTCCTCCAGATTCAACTCTGAGAAATCTTGAATCAGATCTGTGACCATCACTCAACGATAGGCCAAAATCCCTCTGGACTTTCTGCTCAACGCGTCTGCCACCACATTAGCGTTCCCTGGGTGATAGCTAATGGTACAATCATAATCCTATAGAAACTCCATCCATCTTCTCTGTCGAAGATTAAGCTCCTTCTGAGTGAAGAGGTACTTGAGACTCTTGTGATATGTAAATATCTCAAATGTGATACCATATAGATGGTGTCTCCAAATCTTCAGTGCAAAGATAATGGCGGCAAGCCCCAAATCATGAACGAGATAGTTCTTCTCATGCTCCTTTAGCTGACGAGAAACATAAGAGACTACCCAACCATGATGCATCAATACCGCGCCCAAACCTTGATGAGACGCATCAGTGTAGAGCATGAAGCCGTCCTCTCCTGAGGGCAATACTAGAACTGGTGCAGATTCTAGCCACCGCTTCAGCTCCTGAAAGCTAAACTCACAATCGTCTGACCATGTAAACTTCACTCCCTTCCTGGTGAGGCATGTCAGTGGGGTGACGATACTGGAAAATCCCTCCACAAAGCGTCGATAATATCCTGCCAAGCCCAGAAAACTACGTACCTCCTGTACTGACTTAGGCTGCTCCCAACTGGTGATAGCCTCGATCTTCTATGGATCCACTGAGATGCCGCTACTAGAAACCATGTGTCCCAGAAAACCCACAAAAGACAACCAGAATGCACATTTGCTGAATTTTGCATACAATTGCTCCCGTCGGAGTATCTCCAGGACAATACGAAGATGTCGTGCATGCTCCTCCTCAGAATGAGAGTAGATTAGAATGTCATCGATAAAAATAATAACAAACTGATCCAAATACTCCATGAATTAATACTCGATTCATAAGATCCATAAACACCGCAGGAGCATAGGTAAGCCCAAATGGCATTACCAAAAACTCGTAATGTTCGTACCGTGTATGGAAAGCTGTCTTCTGGATATCCGAATCTCTGACTCTCAGCTAATGATATCCTGACCGCAGATCTATCTTGGAATACACTGATGTATCCTTCAGTTAATCAAACAAGTCCTTGATGCGTGGCAAGGGATAATTATTCTTGATGGTCACCGCATTCAACTGCCTGTAGTCGATGCATAACCTCATAGAACCATCCTTTTTCTTTACAAACAAAACAGGAGAACCCCATGGAGATACAATAGGACAGATAAATCCTCTGTCAATTAATTCCTGCAACTGGACCTTCAGCTCGTCCAACTCTTTTGGGGCCATATGGTATGGAGCTTTTGATGTCGGCGCAGTCCTTGGAATCAGCTCGATAGTGAACTCCACTTGCCTTCTGGGAGGCAAACCCGATAGCTCCTCTGGAAATACATCTGGAAACATCCAAGAGTTGGGTGCTACAGCTGTCTTCGATACTGATCAGCGATAACTAAAACCCCTGACAACCACTCGATAGGAGTTTCTGTGCCTGGCGATTACCATCATCCCTGATGCCAGTGAAATCCCACGAGGGTTGGTTCGGGGGCCGAAAAGTGACCACCCTCGCCTGACAAACTGTCAGCCAATCCATGCCAAGGATGACGTCAAACTCCACTATCTCTAGAACCAATAAGTCGACGGTGAGGGTAGCAGTACCGAAATCCAGGGGACACTCTCTGACCTCCTGAGTAATGCTCAAAATCTCTCCGGACGGTAAGAACACTGATATATGCCGAAGTCTAGTAGTAGGTATCCTACCTATCTTACTCATAAATATACGAGAAATGAAGGAGTAAGAACTACCAGTATTTACTAATAACTCTACAGGAAATGAATAAAGATGAACCGTACCATGAAAAACCGATCCATCGGCCCTCTGAGCCTCCTCTCTGGTGACCGCATACACGCGACCTGTCTCCGGAACAATAGAAGGCAACGCCAAAATCGGCTGAGGCTAAGATACTGAGGATCTAGCGGTCTATTGCGGCTGGTATACTACTGGCTGATAGGCTGCAGACTGATAGGTTGGAGGCTGATAGGCGGCAGACTGATAGGATGGGGGTTGATAGGCTGTAGGTTGATATGTCGGAGGCTGATAGGCAGAGTAAATTGATACTGGGATCTTGAAGCCGAACCCTGAGATGTGGTCGGATTGTAGGTGTGCTCGTGCCCATGCATACAACACACATGTGCTGGGGGAAGAGCTGTCAGCTGTGGACGATACGAATGTGCTGGAGGAGGAGCTGCCCTCTGCTACCAGACTGAAACTGGGCTTTCTGCCATCCTCTCTGAGACTCTATCGATCCAAAACGTCCTCCTGGAACTGAGACTCCTGTAGCTACATGTTGTACCTTCAGCGTACAATCTCTGCTCATATGCCCCGACAGTTTTCAGTAATAGCAAACCGCCTGCCCCAGCGTATAATCTGCTCTAACATGCTCTCGCGATCCACATAGAGCACAATGAGTGCCACTAGCTGCCTTCTTCCGAGTCTACTGGGAAGCTTGGAAATGCCCTGTCGATGACCGTCCCGACTTCTGAGGTCTAGCGGATGCCCCAGAAGTACCCTGAGCTGACTGGCTCTGACTACCACGTTTCTGTCTAGTAATCTGTGGCTGCTGAGTCGGAGTTGTACCTTGAGTCGGCTGCTTACCCTTCTTCTTGTCTCCGTATATTCTCTGGTGGGTCATCTCAATCAGAAGGGCCTTGTCCAATGCGTCTCGATAAGATGTTATGTTCAGACCAGCCATCCGAACCTGAATATATCCTGCTAGTCCCTGCTTAAACTGCTCCATCTGCTCACTGTCCTCTGCAACAAGCTGGGGGCAATACTCAGCTAATCGGCAAAACTCTGCATTAATATACTACATAATCGTAATATCTCCCTGCTGGAGACTCAAAAACTCCTATCGTTTAGCCACTCGATACGCCGCCAGAAGATACTGGCTCTTGAATGCTGCCCGAAAGTGGCCTAGGTGATGTGCTGCTCGCCAATGACTGTACTCTGCATAGTCCACCAGGTGGCAGCCTCATTACGAAGATGATAGGCAGCAAGCTCTGTCCTCTCCCAGTCTGAACAGGTGAGGTAGCGAAAAGTACCCTCCATAGTCTCGATCCAAAGAGCGAACGACACTCGGATCTGCTCCTCCATGGAATAAGGTAAATCGATCCTTCACGAACGCCGCTAAGGTAGGGATCCGTGATCTATCTAAAGGCCAGCCTATAGGGGCGGCGACTACCAGAGGTGGTACTACTGGAAACGCTGTCGTAGCCATCATAGGTGGTACGGCTGACCACCCCGCGGAAGGGATGGTGGGAGGTATTGGAGTAGATGCCACGGGTGGAACTGTGGTATAAATTGGAGTAGGTACCATGTGCGGAATTGAGGTACATGCTGGAGGTGGCAAACCCTGATGAAACTGTGAAACTCATAGGAGTAGGCGATATCGGTAAAACTGTGGGAACCGACGACTGAAATGGGGAAGGAACTCCCATTGGCTGGGGATCCTGACCTGGAACACTCTGGTGAACAAAGGCTACCTTAGTCGGCCTCTCAGTAGACTGTGCCGCCTGACTGGAAGTGGCAACCCTAACGAAACTGTGAAACTCACAGGAGTAGGCAGTATCGGTGAAACTGTGGGAATCGACGACTGAAATGGGGAAGGAACTCCCATTGGCTGGGGACCCTGACCCCCTGGAACACTCTGGTGAACAGGGGCTACCTCAGTCGGCCTCTCAGTAGACCGTGCCACCTGACTGGAAGTCCCAGCTCCCACTGTCTCGCATGGCCGCCTAGGCGGTCGTCCCTGACCACTACGTCGTGGTGGAGTCAACTCAATAAGGCGAGGCATCCTGTTAAAATAGTACCAACATATCGTGAAAAGTTCATGTATATATATCTTTACCAATTTACCTATTTGCCGCCTAGAGAAGTCCCATCACGCCAAGTCCCAAACCCAACCATATCAAGAAAATGACTCCGAACAAATTCGAAAAGACTCGACAACTTGGCTCTGATACCAAATAAATTATCACGCCCCGAGGGGCTGCATGTTCGACGAAAATCGGGCAGCACCTCCCTTGTACGACGAACAATCTCAAACCAATACATACATATTACGGCCTCCAAAACTTCCACACATAAATATGATCAAACTATAACATAAATAAAGGAATAAATAACCATTGATACTATTAAAAATATATACCAACGCCTATACAGTAAAAATAAACTCCAAATTACCCATTGGGCAGACCGACGATGCAAAATACATAAAAGTTACCATAACCATATATAAAACGAGCAATACATCCCAACCATAACCAAAATAAAATATAGACTAAATAAAGCAACTACGACATCAATGGGACTGGGACCGGCTACTGGGCTCCCCTCGCAGCGTCATCCTGAAAAGGAAAAACAAGCAAACGATTATGAGTCCAGGGGGACTCCGCAGGTATAAAATCAGATAGATCGGTACACTATATGCAAATATATATATCCATACCTACCCCCCGCCTGGGGTGTGTAGGTCATAAGTCCATGAACTTGAATGGTCGCCAGACCATAAACAAAGCAAATCCCTCCTATATGTATATGTCATCCAAATGCAGCAAACATAGCTCAAACAAATGCAGCAAACACAATCAATGCAAATTATGTAATCGTGCACATGATGCAATGGCATGGTCACCCCTGACGCCAGTCAGTCACCGCCACCGGTCATGGGTGAGGTCAAGTGGGTAGAGCTATGATAACTGTACGCACTCTGCCATCACTGCTCCTGAGTGACCAAATGGACATGATGTTGGCGGAGGTTACACCGTCCTACCTCAAATCCTATGAGGGAGTATTGCTCTCATCTCCTTGTATCACGGGAAAGAGGAGGGATCCCTGTCTGCTACCACGCTGTGGAACCACTACCTGTGAGCGGCCGAGCGGAGCCTTGACAGGGCAACTACACACACCCTCCTGATAGTATCACTAACCCATGAGTGACAGTGTGTGCAGATCCTGATATAACTGATGATCCGTCTCAACCACAAGGGAACCCAGAGATCGTTAGTTATGCAATAATGCAAAGATGGTGCATGATGCTAATACCAATCAAATAATCTCAAATAATATGCACCGGTCTGAATCATAAATCATGATATACCAATAACCTTCTAGGCATGCAAAAATGCTAGCTAGGTATCGACAAACATGTGTACTATCCAGAATTAGAATATCAAGCATAGAGACAGTATGGAAAATATATTTGAGCATGTCAAAGGCCAAGCAATAAGTACCAAGCAGGATAACCAAGAGACAGATAAAGGTAAATCCTACTATTATCCATATAGGGAACCATGCATAGATGTCTGAAATATCTATAGAGATAAGTTAGAAGGTGATAAGTACCATTTTTGTTGATTATTTTAGATGTTAAAATCCTTTTTAATTCAATGCTAGCACTTCACTAATAGTTGTCTTTCGAGTTGGAGTGATTAGTTTCAATCCAAAATAGTCAATCACAATTTTGGGACTTAATATCATCTTGGCACATAAGTTTTTGTACGTGTGTATCAAGTTTTGGGTGGCATCCATTTTGTATCTCATTGCATTTTTATTTCCTATTGAAACCAAAACCCAAATCACATTCGAAACCCAAAAACACAAACGACACACAAACACAAGCTCGAATCACACAACGTCAACTAGTCCCTGAGAAAAATACGACCTGTGGCCCCTTTACTACGCTTTTCTTCTTTGACTGCAAAAAGGGTTTCCAGTTATTCATTCACATCTAAATCTGATGGTCCCACACTTTCGTGACAATTTAATCTAGTATTTCGGGGCTGTCAAATTTTTGGCGCCGTTGCCGGGGAAGCAACTAGTTGATTTGTTTGATTTTTACTTGTATGCTTTTTGACATATCATTGGGTTCTATTTTTGTTGCTTATTCTTTTGTATACGGTTGCTGCCATTTTTTCTTGTTTGTTGTGTGACAGGGCTATAAAATCCAAATGTGGTCACCAGAGTTCTATAAAGAGATAAACGAGGCACTGGAGGAGTTAAAAAATGTGTGTAAGGAGTTGGTACATCAACAAAAACACAAGGCTCAGTCATCTACTTACCAGAAGCCGATTCAGCCTACATTTCAGCCACCTCAGCCACAATTTCAGCATCTCCTGAAATTCCAGCAACCTCTCAACCAATTTCAGCAGCCCCATTTGAATTTTCAGCAACCAAACTTTCAGTTTCAGCCACCATTACAACAATTCGAGCAACCACAGCAATTCCAACAATTTCAGCCAGATTTTCAGCCAAGTCTACCAAATTTCCAGAATTTTCAGAATGGGCAGCCACTATTCCAAGATTTTCAGCCACCTTATCAACAAGATCAAGCACCTTTTCAAGGAATTCAGCAAGGGTACCAAGATAATTTGAATTTCCCGCAACCATTTCAATTTCCACAGCAATTTCACCCTTGCAACCAGAATTTTCAGCCCACTCAATTTCAGTGTTCACCACCACAATTTCAACCTCAGATCCAAGATTTTCAGGGCTACAGTTGTCAGCCATCTCACCCAACTTGTGAACCAAATATTCAACAATTTAATCAGTCATTTCATCCATTTGAGCAGCCCCAACAGTTTCCATTTCAGCATGCACAACCTCCTCCTGGACTTCAGCAGCCTTATGCTACATTTCAAGGCCAACAGGATTTCCACATCAATCAAGGAGGCTTTGAGAATCTTAATGAGAATGAGGCTCAACAACGAAGAATGGAGGAGATGTTTCAACAAGTTGTACAATATCATCAAAAGCAGCAAAGGCTTCAAGACATCGAAAGAGGCGTTGGACAAATTGCTAGTCAAATGAATCAAATACAAGTTCAAGGATCAAGCCAACCATCTCCTCAGGCTACTCAGGATTTTAAGGGGTATGATCGTGAACTAATGTGGAGGTTAGAAGAATAAGACGAAGTAATCATCAAATATTGGGCACCTACAGCATGCATCCCTCCGGAGATTCCTACTCAAAATTCATTTTCAAATTTTTCAGCTTCAGAAGAAGAAACTGAAGCTCCACAGGACCATTCTAGACTTTTAATTTGTGATGATAGTATTATTGATGGTCCTAATTTTTCTAATGTTGTTGTTGCAGATATTACAGAAGAAGAATGCATAGGAGATGATTCCATAGGTGTAGGGGATTGCACTAAGCCCCAGGGACCACCACAATTGACTGGTACATTAGAAGATTCAGAAGATGAACCAGAAAGTGTAGGGACTTGCATGGTGGAAGCAAGCACCCAAGGATCACCTATTCCAGTTGAGTGTCCACCAGAGCCTGAGGCTGAAGAGGAGCATGTACTTGACCAGGAGGAGAACACGGATACATCTACTATTGGAGAACCTTCAGGTATTCTCCAGCACGCTCAGGTAAGTATTTCTCCTCTTTGTTCAGAAAAATGCAGCGAGGTACCTAGTGCTGACTTTATTCATTCTGATGAATTTATTGATATACCTTGTGTAGAAAGTGTTTGTGAAAATCCAATAGAGGTACCAACAATTGATTTCCTTGGTCATGATGCATTACTTGATACATCTCTTGTAAATATGGATAGCGAAATAATTTTAGAGGCACCCATAATTGATGTAGTTTGTTATGATGAATCTTTAGATACATCTTTTGTGGATATGGATAGTGAAAATTTTTTAGAAGTGCCTGAAATTGATGTTATTTATTTTGATGAATCTCTTGCTATATCATATGCTGAGGTTGAATGTGAAAAACTTATGGAGATATCTGATATTGATTTGATTGGCTGTGACACATTGCATGTTACACCCTGGATGGAAAATAATTGCGAAATTTCTATTGATGAGCCAGAAATTGATTTCTTTATTTGTGATGAGTATCTGGATGCAAATTTTGTAGGAAATGATTTTGATAATTTCATTGAGGTACCAGAATTTGATTTAATTGAATATGATGCAGTTTTGGATTCATTTCATGCAGAGACTGAATTTATATCATTTCTTTCTGACCCTGAACGCTTGAGAGAGGTATTACATTGTTTTGCAGGGTCCAGAAGACTTCAGGAGTGGGTGCTCCAACTGAACAGACTTCAACCTCCTGGAAGGACTTCTAAAGGGCATCAAGAAGGAGGAGATGATCTTACTTTAATTAAAAGCACTCCACCCCTTGAATGGCTCTTGAACCTGAATCGCCTTCGGCCACCGGAGCATATTTTTGTAAAGTTCAAGTGTGGGGGAGTCCCAATTCTCTCAGCCACCCAGACTCCTCCACTACCAAGATGGAGACTACTTCTGGATAGGCTCCGTCCACCAGAATAAAGGGGAGATTGTTCTTTCTTGTATTTTCTTTTATTGCAATTTTCACTTTTATGCTTTCTAGAAGTAGAATTTTCTTTTAAATTGAGTCCTTGTCAATAAAAACATGTTAGTTTTCTTGGAAGTTTGTTTCTTACATGAGTAGAAATAAATGTATCCCTCTAGGTTATTCCATAGCATTTTAGAATCTCTTGAAAATAAATTAAATTTGGTTGTTAAAACTTAGGGTTTGAGCTCATGGATGAATTCTTGGATGCTTGAGTACTACTTGCTTTAGATTCTTAATTGAGGACTTGGGATGAATTATTTTTACCTAGTGAGAATTAGCCTTATTTTTGTGACACACCTATGTTATTGTACTCTAGAACTTGCTTAGGTTCTTTCAAAATCATATTTCAATGATTGGATCACATCTATAGAGGCTAATCACTTTGTTTACCTTTCCATATCAATTTTAACAAAAATAATGTTCATTCTATTTGTCTTTCCTATTTCCTACTCTTAACCCCACTTTTCTATGGGCTTGTTTGTTTGGAATGTTTCTAATGCTATTTTGCTCGAGACGGACAAAGATTTAAGTGTGGGGGAGTGACTAGTGTTTTGGAAAGATTGGTATCAAAGAGGCACTTCATTTGAAAAAAAAAATTAAATTTCATGTGCCAAGTGAGTGAGTTTGGTGCCAAGATCAAGCAAGAAGAAGTAGTAGAGGAAGACAACAATTGAAGCATCTAGAGTCTTTATCATCAATTGAAGATCCAAGAAGCTATGCCAAGACAAAAATCTGAATGGAAACAATTTGCACTCAAAAAGCAGTGAGAAAAAGAGTTGGTGCCAAAGCAAGAAAAATTTTTCTTTGAAGCATGATTTGATCAGAAGTACTCACAAATGCAGCTGTATTCTGTTCATAAAATTCAGAACCATATGCCAGAAGCTCAATCTTAGCTGTACAAAATCGGAATGTCTGAATAAGGGCTGAACAAAAGCTTAAAACAAAGAAAAAAAATCAGTGAGGCAGTTTGTGCAGAAATTGAGTCAACTGTTGGCTGAATTTGATTTTTTTTCCAAGGCTGTGAATCACGAAATGAAGTGGATGAATGTATCATAGATTGAAGCACATCACAGCCTATCAGAACAAGAAAGGAGTTTGGATGCTAGGAGTTTCGAAATAGAGAAGAAAATGGAAGGAAGTTGGCTAAAATTCAACTTGATTGAGCAGAATTTTCGAGTGGAACACTTTAAGTGTTCAACAACTTCTAGATGCCAACTGAAATGAAGGAATAAGAGTGTTGCAAGATTTGATATGCTTCAGCTAAGACTAATTGCAGAAAAGGAAAAAAAAATAAAAAAAAATAAAAAAAAACAGAGAAAAAAAAACAGTTGGAAAAACAAAGAAACAAAGAAGCAAGTTGGCACATCCATGAGTTTCGGCACAATGGATTAGTGAAGTAATTCTCATCTAAATTGAAGATTTGCTCATTTACATTTTGAATTCATTAGAGAGAAAGGAAAAGGAAGGAAAAATCAGAAAGAAGAAGAGAAGAGCAAAATTGGCACACAAGATGGAAAGTTGGCACAAAGGAATTAATGAAGTCTTCTCATACAATTTTTGATGGGCATTGCAAAGACTCACTCCATCACACTTTGGATTTCCTTATGTGGACTGAAAGAAGGGGCAAAGGGCATCAAAAATATCCTTAAGCATTTAAGTCTTCCAATCCATCAAATTTGCTATTTTCATGTCTTCTATTTCAATTTTTACTATCTTCTATATCTTTCACTTGTTTGAATAAGCTTTTATAGATGATTGATTCTAATCATGAATAATGGTGGAGAGTAGATAATAAGCAAGCCTATGGTAGTGTAAGAAGCATGTGTGTATGAGTGAGCTCCAATTCCATCATCAAGTTAGAACTTAAGGAGAGGGCCACCAAAATTTTCCTTGAAAGGCTAGTGATTTAAATTCATCTCAATGACTCATGATTGATGAAAAGGCTAAGTTGTTGATTTAAGGACAAGATACTAATCCATAGAGCTTAGACTTATGAGAATTGACAACCTTAGGTAATTTCTTTTCATTTGTTTCTAATTATGCTTAAGTAAATCTAGGGGATACATATTTACTGTTTTCGCGAGACGCTCAAGGTTAAGTGTGGGGGAGATGATAAGTACCATTTTTGTTGATTATTTTAGATGTTAAAATCCATGTTTGACTTATATTTTTATTGCTTAATCGTGAAATTGCCCTAGGTTTTAGAACTTACCTTTATTTTAGACTTAATTGCAAATTTGCATTAAATTGGATTATTTGGCTACTAAATTCTTGATCTATTTTTGTAGGCATCAAAGGTTCAAGGACCTAGGGCATACTGGGTCAAACTTGAGTCGGATGTGAACCAGATCGAATTATCAAGCTTACAATTAATCCGGGCCATCCGATTCAAGAGCGGCTAGATCTGAGCCATCCGGGACGATCTGAAGCAATCTGAGCTAGGGTTAGGGTTGATCAAGCTCTATGATCAAGATCTAAAGATTTTATTCCAATCAGAGCTCAATCAACCGTTGGATCAAGCAATGAGGGCTCTAGAGCGTCCATTCACAGATTGAGTTGATCTGGACCATCCATTGCACATCTGGAGGATCCGAGCTACCACGAGGCAGATCCTGACCCCAGATCATCATCATAAAAATTTGGATCAGATCAGAGCAAGATCAGCCGTTGGATCTCCTTCAATCAATCACAGCCGTCCATTGTTAGCTATTTAATCAAATTTTCCACTGTTCTTCTCCTTGTCGCGTCTCCGCCGCAGTAGTCGTCTTCTTCGATAGTTCATAGCTTTGCTTCAAGTTTCTCTTCAATCCGAGGCGCGGCCGCCACAATTTCTTCACTAGCTTATGTTCTAGGTTATTAGGAAGACTCATCTGTGAAGTTTCCAGCCTCAAATTGTCCAAGAAACAGGGCTGTTGAGAGGTTTTCGCAGTTCTACCATTTGATACCTTAGGATCGGCTGTGCTCTATTACCTTCCACCTGAGCTATCCAGAGGGGTTCCCTGAGTAGCTTTGATCATCATCCACTCACCAATTCACGCGGACGCAGTTAAATCCAAGAAATCGAATGGAAGTTTCAGATTTGAGCAAGTTGAGCTGAATTCAAGCGCAGATTGAGTTTTCTCATTGATTTGTTGAGCTTGCGGGTTCGATGCTCACACTTGCGTGACGAACAAGGAGAATTCGAGCTAGGGAAGATTGGGGTTTAGATTTCTATAGTTAATTTCATTGTTTTATGCTGTAATTTTGATTCTGAATTTTGTTCTGTTACTGTCTTCGTATCAATCACTTCAGTTTCAATTTCTGAATAGCTCTTGTTTCAATTAGAGTTTCAATTCAGTGCTTTTATTAGCTAGTTTGTTTGTGTAATGAACAAGTGTGTTTAAATCAGTTTGTTTAGCTTAAATTCATTTCTGAATTTAGTTTTCAGCTTACGTATCATCCTTGTGCGCCAGATTTAATTTCTGCAGGTTTTCTTAGCTGTAGTTTCGGAATTAGTACCTAGTAATCTGTAGTGTTCTTCAGTTTTCCTGCATTTTTGATTAGTGACTCAATTTAAGTTGCAATTGTTAGTTTCAGCCCTCAAATTTGTCACTGCATCTTGCCTATGTTTGTTAAGTTTGGCATTTTAATTTCTGCACTTAAATCACTGAATTTTGAATCAGTTTTCTGCATTTTCATTTCTGGAATTTACTCTAGTTTGCATCTGTTGTCTTTGCATCAAATTCGTGACAATTGAAACTCTACAATTTGATTCTTGTCTACCTGCATATCAGTTTCTGCATGTATTGCCTGCTGAATTTCTGAAATCCTGCTCTCATCAATTGCATTAGATTAGTTTCTGGATGGGTCAGTTCTTGCTGTGAATTAATGTTATAGTCTCTGCACTGTGTATCAAACCAAGCCCCACAACTGATTGATTTCAGCTGGTGTTTCAATCAGGGTGTTCTGAAATTCTTAAGCCTTTCGATTATGAAGTTTTGTATCAACTTCCATCTCTGCATGCAGCTTTTCTCTGAAGTTTTCAGCCTATTTGCAATCTGTTTGCCTTGAGTTGAGACCTGAAGTTAATCATACCCTTGAATATATGAATGTGCTTGGAATTAGTTGTTTTATATCAGTTAGTTTCTGAATTCCAGTCTCTATTCCTACACTTGTTTTGGTGTTTCATTTGTGCTTCCATGTTCTGAATTCTTGCACTCGAATTCTTCACCAAGTTATTTCTGATTTCTCGAAACCTTGCATTTCATTTCTGGATTCCTGTACATTACATTTAGTTATGTTGTGGTATTGATCAGTTATCTGTTTGTTGCTACATCTCTGGGATCACTTCGACATTTCACTCCAATTACAGTTTTTCCTCCTGAGTTGAGTTGCTTAGTGTCAGTTTTTGAGTGGCAGTCACAGCTTTGGCACTTAATTCATTTCGGCACACAGAATTTGTCTTCTCCTTTGCATCAAGTTGCTGAAATTTAGCACTTTGTATCAAGTGCAGATTAAGGCAGTGCTTGGTGCTAAGGTTAAGGTAGTTTTTAGTGAGCTATCGTGTTTGAAATGGTTTAGATTTGCTTCCGGACATTTCTGAATTTCTTTACAATTGTTTACTTCAAGATTTTGTAGCTAGCTTGATTTGTGCTAAGTTGCTTGCTGCTGAAAAATTACTGTCCACAATTCTGAAATCTTTTCCCATTTCTGATCGGCTGCAATGGAGTCTGAAATTCCTTTTTAATTCAATGCTAGCACTTCACTAATAGTTGTCTTTCGAGTTGGAGTGATTAGTTTCAATCCAAAATAGTCAATCACAATTTTGGGACTTAATATCATCTTGGCACATAAGTTTTTGTACGTGTGTATCAAGTTTTGGGTGGCATCCATTTTGTATCTCATTGCATTTTTATTTCCTATTGAAACCAAAACCCAAATCACATTCGAAACCCAAAAACACAAACGACACACAAACACAAGCTCGAATCACACAACGTCAACTAGTCCCTGAGAAAAATACGACCTGTGGCCCCTTTACTACGCTTTTCTTCTTTGACTGCAAAAAGGGTTTCCAGTTATTCATTCACATCTAAATCTGATGGTCCCACACTTTCGTGACAATTTAATCTAGTATTTCGCGGCTGTCAGAAGGTCCCTGCCTCGTAAATGACGCGTGATATACTGGAACGAACCTCCCGCCCAGCCAAACTGTATCCAATTAGGGTTCTGTAATAAAAGATATAAGTTTAGCTATTATAATACATGATACTTAGCTAAACGAGTTATCCTAATTAATTAGGAGCACCCTAATTATCCCATTACATTTAATTAATCATAACCACAATTAAATTCTTAACTCAAACTAACTCAAATTATTCCAAGTTACCAAGATTACAAGATTAGGTTCATGTTAGACCTAGCCCAAACATAATCTGAGTAACCAATTCAATACCTAACAATATCACACGTTTATTTTATATATATATATATACATGACAACAACTATTTTTTTTTTGTTTTGTTTTTCCCTGTTGCCTTCGGCAAAAATTTGACACATACATTTTTTTCCTCTTCTGTTGCCCCTCCGTTGCCGAACTCAACATCTCCTGTTGCCTATAGCAACAACTCAAATCTTTCCCCCTGTTGCTTCCGGCAACAACCTAACACGAAGAGAGCAAAGGATTACAACACACGCCAAACCTTACCTGCTTATGGCCTAAAGTGAAAAACCACAGCCGCTCGTGCCCGCGCCGGTGATGGATCCAAGAGCAAAGGCCTCCGAAACAAGCAAAGGAGATGAAGAAAGATGATCAGAGGGTTCTCGTGGGGAAGGAGGCGTCGGCGCTCAATGGAAGAAGAAGACAAAGAAGGAGTTGTCACCTCGCCTCTGCCGCCAGGTTGCTCGTGCGAGAAGGAGGAGTTGCGCGGAGGGTTTCGGCGAAATCGTGGGGATGAGGGGAAATAAGAGAGGAATAAAGAGAGGTAAAGTTTGATTTATAAATTAATAAGCGAATTTACAAAAAGACCCCTTTATTTGTTGTTATGGCAAACCTCTCTTAAATTTTGGTTTTATGCATTAAAAACCCTTAAGTTTTCTGTATTTAACAATTAAGGCCTTAATTATTATACGTTGCGGATCATAATTATCCGATGACTTTCCTGTTATGGACGGAGGAACGACTACCTGAAGTCGGGCTTCCTGATCCTTATGTTGATCTTTGGGCTCCACTCTCCCGAGTCAGTCTCAGGATCTCATCCTTTGAGCTGACCTCGGGGCTTTCATCCATTTTTTCGAGATAGTCTCGGGAGCCCGGGTGTCGGCCAGACCTCAGGGCCTTTATCCATTTTCCCTAGATAGTCTCGGGAGCCCGGGTGCCGGTCTGACCTCGGAGCTCTGCATCGGCGAACCCTGCCACATAGCTTCCCTGCGCCACATGTCCACCTCGAGATGCTCATCCCTATCATTAACTATTTTGAAAGACTGAATTGATATTTGAGAACCCATTGGAGCCAAATTATAAAAGTGCCTAAAAATTATATTCCACCTAAGTTTTTTATTAATCCAGTAGGTAGGAATATTTATTGGGTTCTCAAATCTATTTTCAACCGTTAAATATGTTTTTATGCATGCATAGTAGTTAGAAGATTTAATATATTATATTAGAAATTTATTTGATTATTTGAAAAATTCATTCGACGATCTATTTCAGGATTTAAATAGATTTTTAAATTTTTTGATAGACAATTAATATCTATCCAGAGAAAAGTTTTGAAATTTTTTTCTTTTGAATGTTTTATGAATTTCTTTTCATAATTCGAATTTTTAATTTTATAAATACTTAGAAAATTAATTTTTGAATATTGAATTTTTCAAAACTCAACCGTTCTATTTCAACCGTTATGAAAAATTATCAGAATTTTTGAAAGTTAAAATCTAATATAAAAAACATTATTTTTCAAAGATTATCAATCCTATAATGAAAATCAATTCTTTCATACTTAGAAAATTTCTTTCTTGATGAAAATTTTTGTTAAAAAAGACTAATCATTTTTATATGACAAAAATTTTGAAAATTTTTGGATAAAAGATATATTTCTGTGAATTTTATGTCAATAATCAAAGTTTTAATTTTAAAAATAGTTCGATGATTATCCTTTTTAAAACCATTTCTTTTCAGAGTTAGTCGTTGTATTTTGAACGTTGAGAAAAATTATTAGTATTTTTTAAGTTGAAATTTAATTTTGAAAATTCTTTTAAAAATATTTTTCGTGTTAAAATTATTCTGCGATTATTGTTCAATGTTACAAATATTTATAAAATTAAGTCTATTGAGTTGACACTTTAATAAAAAAATTTAGGTATTTTTTGACAAATATATGAGTTTCTATGAATTTATTTTCAAAGATAAAATTTTACTCCTAGGAAATTTTTTAGCAATATTTAATTTAAAACCCTGACTTTTGATATGATCAAAAGGGGGAATTTTGATAGTTAAGTTAAGGGAGAGGTTTACTTGCAATATTTTTTGTACTATAGTGTTTTATATGTTTTTAAGAAAAACAATGCTAGTTTATGTTTTGTTTACCCTAACTTAGTTTTGGTTGATGCACATCAAAAAGGAGGTGATTGTAAATACCCTTGTCAACAATGTCAAATTAGGCCCTGATTGGTCTAATCCTTGTGTCTAAGTGTGCAGGAACTTAGGAGCATAAAAAGTCGACTGGAAGATGCAGTATTTGAGAAGGATGACATGGGAAGGGAGTCGACGGGCTTGGTGCGTCCGAGGGACGAGATGACTGTGAAAGAGTACACCGGTGGACGAGAAAAGCATACGCGACGTCTGAGGGACGAGATGTTGGGGAGGAAGGTCGTTCGAGGAGAAGATCGGAGTTGAGTTCGGGCGAGCTTAACTTTGGATGGACAGAAATCACCCAAGCGTGCGAAAGATGAAAAAGTCAACGCGGATATTGATTTTGACCAAATGGTCAACTGAAGCACCTCAGTTGAATGGATGAAGTTCTGTGCAAAAGCAAAACTAAGGCGCCTCAAGTCGGAACTGAGGCCTCAGGTCAGAACTGAGGCGCAGATTAAAAGTTATCGTTGAATGGTCGTTGACTGCCATGGATAAATCTTAACCAATTTAGGTGTCTCAGATCACAACTGAGGCGCCTCAATACCACGTCAGCACAATGGTAACTTTACTTTTCAGACTATAAATAAGCCCTTAAAGCTAGGATTATGGAACAACAATTGTAACACATTTTCCTAGTCTTTTCTGAGTTTGTCAACGTCTTGTAAGAGGCTTCTCTGCTTGCAACGAAGGAATTTTATTACTGAACTTTGTCAACGCCTTGGATTAGCAACCTCCCTGGTTGCAACTAAGTAAACTTGTTTGTTTCTTACTATTTCTTTAAGTTGTTCATGTTTACTTTGTTTATATTGTTTAAACTAACTTATTATCTTTGCTAAAGAAAGTACAAAAGATCTAGTATTTTATTTGCAGGGTTATTCACCTCCTTCTAGTCGGCCTGCATAGGACCTAGACATTATACATTAATTTATCATTCACTTAAGAAATTAGTTTACGATAATCTACTCATGAAATAACCATCTTATCCCTATTTAATTTATTAGTTACCAAAACTAATTTTTCAACAATCCCCCACACGCATGAAAATTATTTTGATAAGTTTCAAGTCTCAGACAAGAGTTTTATTGGAAGACTATCGCATTAGGAGAGATAGCTTGTGGCTTTAAACTTTTCGTAGTAGAGTACGATCAGATTTACTTGGATATCCAATAAACTAGGTCTTGAATTATTCAGTTGTTACTGTAAACCAAGACAATCATATTCATACAATAGCCCATAGCCTTATTAGTTCTCTATCATTTTCATTTTAGCAATGGACAAAACTTAAGATTCATAAGTGTTTCATTGAAGCACCTCATTTTCATACTTATATAGGTGATCTCCTATTAAGAGTATCATGCAATACCCTATTATATCCTTTGTTGTATAATATAGGAATCATTAAGAATTTTTATTCATCCTTTACTCATTTCACAGGTCACACCTTTTGTCTCCAAGAATGAGTTGAAGTAACTACATTTAGGTGCCTCAAATCTATAGCTTAGCTGCCCCTTTTGAATCATAATCTTGGGATCTCCAATCAATATAGTTGGGTTACCACTACTCTATTTAAATGTGAAGGCATATATTATATATGATTTTATACATGGTTTAATGCACATCAACTTGTATTTCACGAACATATCCTAATTTATTGCACCCTATTTTGTTTGACTTTGTTGCTATTCCTCCTTTTTGTTCGGAGATTTGTTCCTCACTTGTTTTAATTGACAAATGCGATTTGGAGTGGAAAAGGTGTGAAATGGGAGCTGGAGCAGCAACCGGGGTCGTATGACTCTACACAACCGTGTGGGATTGGTCGTGTGTCACACGACCTGGTCGTGTGTCACATGACCTGGTCATGTCGTTTGGCACGACTGTGTCCTATTCACCGAGAACCGCAGACCTGGCCATACCACACGACATGACCGTGTGGTCCTCACCGAAGCTTGCATGGAATGGTTGTGCCCCAAGGCACAACTGTGCCCCTCCATTTCCAGGAAGAAGCACTGCACGACTGTGTGGTTCCACACGACCGTGCCGACAGACCTCACACCTCCCCCTATAAAAGGGACTCGTTCCTTTAAGGCACACATCTTTGGCTTGAGATTAGCCCCTTTGCCTTAGGGAAGGGTTCTATTCTTTAGGGGATACCCTAGAGCAGCCGCCATCGCTTCCATCCACGATCCGTCCACCTCCGGAGCAAGAGAGTTTTTCCAAGAAAGCCGACTACATATCGATAAACATTCTCTTCCCTTTCCATCTCTGTTTAGGATTGTAGATGCTACTTTTCTTGTCTTCTTACTATATCTTCTTTGCAATGGAGTAGATTCTCCATATCTAGGATGTAGGAAGTAGCTACAATGTGATGATGTCGTATAAACTATGGATTTGGTTATTTCCTTATTCAATGAAGTTTTAATGTCTAATTCTATAAAATGTGTGTATGATGAAGATATGTGGCTGTGAGGGTTTGACCACCACGTAGAGGGAATGCCCAAAATCATATGATTGGGGAGCCTTGGTGACAGAGGCTACCTTTAACCGAACATCTAGGGCGTTGGCTCGACATGGAGGTCAATCCTTTGCAAGAGATTAGCTAACACTACTTAATGAGTTTCTCCTTATTCCGTGTAAGGAAGTGTTTAGTGTAATCCAGAGATGTATGACCGTGGAGCCTTAGTGACAAAGGCTACTTTTAATTGAACTCTCTAGGTTACCTACTCTACTTAATAGCATTGGATGCCCAAGGGGGAAGCACTCCGATGCATTTCTTCAGGGTTAATACCAGTACCAAGTTAGGATCTCTACAAGTGCATAAACATTGGGATTAAGATATAAATAACCCATAGAGCATCAACTAGCATTGTAGTGAAACCGAAGCCCTAAATTCCACCTATCCAACCTTCCCCAAAGATCAACGCTCTCTTGTTTTCTCCTTCTCTCTCACTCTCTTTCTCTCTCCTTCTCACAAGCTTTCACAAATAACCTTGCGATCGTCTAGATAGCTTATGTTTGCAGACTCCACTAGTACTTAATCAACAATCCCTGTGAATCAGTATATTATTACTTGACGATGTTTCAGTGCACTTGCTGATTCACCTAAGTTTTTGGCACCGTTGTCGGAGAATGTTCGTATTAACATTAGTCAATAAGTAATTTAGCTAGTTTAGACATTTTTTTTGGTTTATAGTTTGTTTTTCAATTTCTCTTCTTTTTATTACTGCATCTCTTTTCTTGTTCTTATTTCTGCACTTCCTTACTTATCTTAATTTGCATTTTTGTCTATAACTTTTTCTTATATGATCCAATGAGCTATAACTTGAGTAGCAGGCCGTTGAATGATTTCTTCAAGCCCATTTCTGTAAGATTTCTATCTCCCATTGTACAACCAATGATTGAAGCCGACAACTTTCAACTTGACCTAGAGTTAATCGCAATGATACAAGAGCACAAGTTTGGAGGAGAAGTTTCAGAAAACCCTTACATTCACCTGGATACATTTCTAGAGTACTGCAATATGGTGGATTGTGAATGAGTCTCAACTGATACAGTTCGATTGAAGGTGTTCCCTTTCAGTATTAAAGACAAAGTAAAGAATTGGTTTTATTCAGTCCGCCCTCAGAGCATTACAAGTTGGGAGCAATTGGAGCATAGGTTTCTAAACCATTTCTTCCCTTTGAGTAGGAGAGTGTACCTAAGGGGCATAATCACCAACTTTGCACAAGAAGAAGGAGAACCAATCTTTGAAGCATGGGACAGATTCAAGAGTTTACAATGCCAGTGTTCTCATCACGTGCTAGAAAAATGGTTGCTAGAGCACATATTCTATAGGGGAATCACTTTGGAAAGTGAGTCACTTTTGAATTTAGCTGTAGGAGGTTCTTTTATGGACAAAAGTTTAGATGAAGGATTGAAACTGATTGATCTAGTGATATCAAACCTCCAAGAATGAGTGATTGAAAATGTGGTCGCATCTTCCCCAAAACTCCAAGAAGCACAGTCTATCAATGCAAGTGTGAATGAGACCATCATCAAGTCATAGAATGAGAGGTTCACACAATTGGAGGCTAAGATAGACAGATTAACTTCACAATGCCTCCTACCCACTCAACCAAGGCCTAGTGAGCAATGTCATGCTTTTAAGCTAAGAGTGTTGGTGCAGGTAGTACCAAAGTCAAACCTGTGTTTTGATAATGGCAAAGGGTTCAGAAGTTAAGGTGTTATTGTGATCTAACATGCTTACTGAGTGTGCAAAAAAAGTCCTAGGTACACTAGGCAAGAAGTCCTGGCAAAGAGCTAGGCAAAGAAGTCCTGATCGAGGACTGGGCAAGAAGACCTGACCGGAAGTTGGGCAAAGAAGTCCTAGTCGAGGACTGGGCAAGAAGTCCTGGCAACAGGCTGGGCACTGAAGACCTGACCAGAAGTTGGGCACGAAGACCTGGTCAGGTGGATTGGGAAAAAGTCCAACCAGAGGAGCTGGTTGGCAAAAGGTAAACTCTCCTGAGAGGAGTAGGTGAGGACGCGTTCCCCGTCGAGGGAACCGTAGGCGTCGGTTCGACCTAGGGTTCCATTTGGGAGACCCAAAGTCAGAACTAAGACAGCTTAGGCTGTAAATAAAGGCTAACATGTTTTGCTTGTTTGTTTTGGAACTAATCTTGGTTGCAGGGATCGAAGGACTGGTTTTCTGTAGCTGAGGCACCTCAATGGAGTGAGGAACCTTACTGGGGTTAGGTGCCCGGATGCATACGGGTGCCCGCATGGATACGAGCGCCCCAGTGCAAAAGCAAAACAGAAGCAAGCGAAGCAAACAACCACGAAGCCTCTAGACCAAGGCAGCTCAGGCGCCCGTGAGGTTACGGGCGCCCCCATCAGCTCAGGCGCCCAAGTGAAGATGGATAAGCATTGACCGAGCCTGCGGATAAGAGATCGCGCAGGGAAGGCCACGTGTAGGCGCCCCCATGGGTGCTATAAAAGGGGGTTCACCCCTAAGGCTTCAGATATCATCGCTCTCTACGCTCCAGACACTTTCGTTCAAGCGTTGCGCTCCGACAAACTTCGACTTCGAGATTCCAGCGCCGACGACGACCCTCTGCTCCGAAATTCGATCCACCTCGAGCGTCGGTAAACTTAAATTACGAAAGTGTTGCTAATTCAATTTCCAATTCTATATATGTACTATCAATTTGTAAAAGTTATTCCGAATATAGAATTGCCCAAAGTAAACGGTCAAGGACGGTGGGCCTTGAACTAAGAGCCGACTGCGGCTCTGAACCAAGTAAAACCTATCTGTGTTCGCGATTGATTTATTTTCCGCTACGTATTTTCTCTAGTGTTCCGAAAAATTTAATCTCGATATTCACCCCCCTCTATCGAGTTTCTACGATCCAACAAGTGGTATCAAAGCGGGTGGCTCAAATTTGGTGCAACCACCAATTTGAGAGCTTTTTTCAGATTTTACGAAATTATTTTAATTTTTTTTTGAATTTTTCTCGTTAATCGAGGTTGGTGCAACACCACTCGATCGTTTTTCATTTTTATTAATTTTCTTCTGCACTACTAATCCAAGACCAAGTCTTGGAACAAGGTTTTCTCTATTTTTTATTTTTCAGAAAATATTATGGCCATACAAGAAGGATTCAGCACAGCCAGACCACCGCTTTTCAGTGGAGAAGATTTCTCCTACTGGAAAAGCAGGATGGAAGTCCATCTGAAAACCCAGGTGGACATGTGGATAATAATCCAATCTGACCTCGAGATCCCCAAGAATGCAGAAGGAGTGGTACAACACTATTCTGAATGGAACGCCTCATTGAAGAAGGAGATTGAGGCTGATGCAGAGGCAACTCAGACGTTGCAATGCGGATTGACCAAGGAGGAACTGAATCGGGTGGGTCCTTTCAGCAGTGCCAAAGAACTCTGGAGCAAGCTGATTGAGCTACATGAAGGTACCTCCGACACTAGAATCAGCAAAAGGGATCTGTTGTTGAACAAATTCTACACGATCAAGATGACTGAAGGCGAATCAGTAGCACAGCTCCACGCCAGAATCCAGGAGTTGATGAATGGGCTGCATACAATAGGTCACAAGGTAGAGAACCGTGATCTAATCAGGTATACCCTAAACGCGTTCCCTAGGAACACACTGTGGGCATCTATGGTAGATGCTTACAAGGTTTCCAGGGACTTTTCAAAAATTAAATTAGATGAACTTTTTTTCAGAGTTAGAATTGCATGAACAGACTAACTGCACTATGGTCAAGAAAAGTATTGATGTTCTTGCAGGTAAACCCCAAGGAAAAGCGGCCAAGAAGAAGCCTCAACCTACACCCGAGTCTGACTCGGAAACAGACTCAGAAGATAGTGAAGGGGATCGACCCAAGTTGGTGCGGCTAGCTCGGAACTACTACAAGGAGCTGAAGCATCAAACCAACAGAAAGAAAGCAAGCCGACGAAAGGAAGATTCAGCTGAACCTTCAACTTCAAAAGTCAAAACAAATGTCACCTGCTACGAATGCAACAAGAAGGGACACTACAAATCAGAATGCCCCAATCTGAAGGAAGCCAAGAAGACTCGAAGGAAGAAGACTCTCCAAGCCACGTGGGGTGAATCTTCCTCCGAAGAAGAAGAAGAGGCCCCACAATCAAATCTTCTCGCTTTAACCACTTTGGAAGACATCGACACTGGATCAGAATCGGAGCCAGACGACGGAAGGCTCACAATCTCGAAAAACGGCCAAATAACGGTAAGAGGTTATTCCGAAGTTGAATTATCTAAATTAATTGCTTATTTATCTCGTAACTTGGCAAAAGCCAAAATCCGGGTCGAGTCCCTCCGACAGGAAGTAAAACTCCTGAAAGAGGAAGCTAACTCGAGATCCTTGATCGAGAATGTTCAAGAAGGAAACTCTACTCAAGTTGAAAAGCTTGAGAAAGAAAATTCCTCCTTGAAAACTCAAGTCGAGGAGCTCAGAGTGGCTTTAGAACGATTTACTTCGGGTTCCAAGGGTCTTGACATGATCCTTGGAAAACAGAAGTCCGTTCTTAATCGATCTGGATTAGGGTATCGAACCAAGTCGAGACAACGGTCGTACTATGCTGTATTGAACCAACCTAGAGTCAAAATTCAAGCATGGGTTCCCAAGCTTTCCTTGAACAACCAAACTAGACCAAACTAGTATTGGATCCCCAAGGACAAGATTCACATCTTGTCTAATCATTATCGAGGCTATAGTTCAGGGGGTGCCAATTTAAAAATAATTTTCATAATTAGATAATTTTTTTTTTAATTTTTATTGCATGCTTATGGTTTTATTTTTATTGCATGATTGCTTGTTTATTTCTTTCTGCAAATTATCATGTTTAGATCTAGGACTGGTTAGACTAAAGACAAATGACTTAATTGAAATTTGAACAACACAGTATTGGGTGGAGGTGAGATGATAGTACGTTAGGGAAGCCATTTTAGTGGAACTAGCCGAAGCTACCGATCCAAGACCCAAACTAGTTAGACCAAAATCTTTCAAGAAGTAACTTGAAGATGAATTTTCAATAAAAAGCTTTGTCAAGGAAAGGGTTGATGATCCAATAAGGCTACGACCAAAGAAGGCCTAGTGCCTCGCCAAGACCTGGAAGCCAATTATTGAAAATCAAATTCACTTTACTATTGTCAGATTTGAATCTAACACAAATTTCAATTAATCTTAGATTCAACCACTTTTCAAAATAAACTTAAAACATAATTAACTTTTTCAAAATTAATTTAAACTTTTAAAAGTTAACCATGCCTTTTCAAATTAAAATGTTTTTAACACATCTCACAAAACTTATAAGGTTAACATGCTTGATCACGTAGAACTTGGTGAGATGTCTAGGATCTGATAGTATTTTAACTCGAACTATTGTCGAAAGGTGTTCAAAATCAACTCTAATTTTATGTCTGTTCGAATATAAGCTTGATTGGTTGAGTCAACAGAGTCAAACCTAGTCAACATAGTCAACTGTGGTCAACAGTCAAACTGGTCACTAGTCAAACCCTGGTCAACACGGGCACCCGTGACCTGTCGGGTGCCCCAGACTTTATCTTCAACCAAGACAGCCAAAGCTGTCAACCCCAACACATCTGACCCGGGTGCTTCCGGCTGTCTTGGGGTTGACAGCTTTGACCCCAGCCTATAGCTTTGTCTTCATCCAAGGTAGTCAGGTCTGCCAAAAGCAGACTACTGACTCAGGCGCCCGTGACCTTACGGGCGCCCCAATGAACACGGGCGCCTAATCCCTCACAGGCGTCCGAGTAACCCTATATAAAGCCCTCAATCCCTCTTCATCTCCCACACCAAATGAAATCCTCCTTCATTCTTCTTCTTCCCAAGGCGCCCGAATGCTCCCTCCTTGTCTTCGAACATTCCGCTTCGACAATGCCTCCACGGTACTATTTTAATTATGCATTTAGAATCAAATTTTCTATTATAGCACTTAGTAAATGCATAATTTTTCTTTATCTATTTAAGAAAACGTCGCGTCACTCAACCTAACCCCGTGGCCGAACCTAGCCCCGACCCAAGGTTCCCCAACTTGGAATTGTTTAACAAATTTGCCCAAACTACCTATAAGCCTATAAAGACTAGCTTCCTAAATAGGCAATTCTTTACCCAATCTTGCCCCTTAGCTATGGATGCGATCAACTTCTATCAACTAGACCATCTCGTCTTCTGCACACATCCAGTAAACTCGACATTGTGTGTCGAATTTTACAATAACCTAGTCAAAATTGATGACCTGCTCTACTCTACCACCGTACAAGGCACTCCTCTTACTATTTCTCCAACTTTGTTTAATCGATTTCTCAGACTGCGACAATCATAATCAACCTTTTGCTGCTATCCTCCAGCCGACCCTCCCTTCGCTCCCCCCTATTCGCACATCAACCTAGACACTCTTTACTCCTATTTTTTTGGAGATGTGCGGAACCCGTTAGCACGGCGGTTTCAGTCCGTTGACCTCCGAGTCCAGGATTATGCTCTCTACCGAGTTATAGTTCGTTGTGTTCTCCCACTCACCACCCGAGATGTCACGACCATGCGACCTTTTCACACTTTTCTACTCTACGCCATGATCCATCAGTTAGATATAAACGTAGGCCTCCACATATTCCACACCATCATTTATGCAGCGAGCGTATCTACTCACGATCGAGTACGAACGCCCTACTGTCGTATTATCACCGCCCTCCTTCACCACCATGGTCGCGACATCACTGCTGGGGAGATTATCTCGATGACTGAGTTTGATGAAATCGGGTTTAGAAACTTCTCTTTAGCGGGGATAGACGTTTCAGCCACCGGGGTCCTATCATGGAGACGAGAGAGGGCTCGACGGTAGGTTGACTCTGACGAGGAGGTGGAGGTAGACGTGGCCGATCTCGCAACCGAGATCAACGTGCACATACAGGAGCCTCCTCCACTGACCACCGACCAGCGCATCACACTGTTGCAAATGGAGATACACAGCCTCAGGGAGGAGATGGAGGCCCATCACGCAGAGTATATGGAGGCCTTACAGAATGCTAACATTGTTATTTTTTACTTGGTTCGGAGTTGCGGTCGGCTCCTACTCCAAGGCCTACGGTTCTTGACCGTTTACGATAGGCAATTCTATATTTCGAGAAAATAGTACTACTTTAAAGTTGAATACAGAATTAAAAAATATAGCAATTAAAACTTTATACCGACAACCGTAGAGGATTGAAGATCGGAGCCGCGGGTCATCGTTGGCGCTTGAGACTTGAGCACGGAGCGTTTGGAGCATAGTGCATGAAAGAAATTGTTGGAAGCAGTTGTGTTCTGAAGCAAGGGGGTGAACCCCTATTTATACTAAGTCCTTCGGCGCCTGTGTTGAAGGGGGCGCCTAACACGTGGCCTTCCCTGCGCGAATCTCCATTCGCAGACTTGGCCAGCGCTTATCCCTTCAACTGAGGTGTCTGAGTTGACTGGGGCGCCTGTCACCATACAGGCGTTTGTTCTGTTGATGCAGTCTGGCTCTGATTGTTATTTTGGTGTTGACACCGATGTTAGTTTAGGTGGATGATTATTGATTATGATTAAATCCTGATCGGGGATCAGGCATGGTGTTGAAAATCCTAGCTTGGAGGGCTAGGTGTTAGAAAATCCTAACCTGGAGGGTTAGGTGGTGAAAAATCCTAGCTTAGAGGGCTAGGTGTGTGAAAAGTCCTAATTCGGAAAAGGTGGGTGAAAAGTCCTAGCTTGGAGGGCTAGGTGAAAAGTCCTAACTTGGAGGGTTAGGTGCAAATTTCCATCTTGGAGAGTTAGGTGAAAAAGTCCTGGCTTGGAGGGTCAGGTCCTAGCTTGGAGGGCTAGGTTTGGAAAGTCCTAATCCGGAAGAGTTGGGTGAAAGTCCTAGCTTGGAGGGCTAGGTGAAAAGTCCTAACTTGGAGGGTTAGGTGCAAATTCCCAACTTGGAGGGTTAGGTGAAAAATCCTTAGCTTGGAGGGCTAAGGTGGATGAAACTCTAGCTTGAAGGGCTAGGTTGGAGCCCCTGGATCGGTCTGGTGATCGATCAGGGAGTTGGCATGGTGCTCCTTCATGGATCGGTCTGGTGACTGATCCAACGACGACTGATCGGTCTGGTGACCGATCAGGGAGTACGTGTTTCACCCATTGCCTTGCTCCTGATCGGTCTGGTGACCAATTAGGGAGCAAACAGTGAGGTTGAGTTCCCTTGCTGAACTGCTCCTGATCGGTCTGGTGACCGATCAGGATCACTGTGCAGATCGTTCTGGAGAACGATCCAGCATCGCAGGTTCCTCTCTATGTTCGATCAGGACGGAGCCTGATCGGTCTGGACCCAGCCTGATCGGTCTGGTGACCGATCAGGAGGTTTCCTGATCGGTCCGATGATCGATCAAGAGGTCTGGACTGCGAAGCTCAGAAATCGCCCGATAAAGGGGTGGATCGGTCGGGTGATCGATCCACAACCTAGGATCGGTCTGGTGATCGATCCAGGAGAGTCCCAAAGAAATTGCGATTTCTAATCAAGCGTTGGGGACCGATCAGGACAGAGCCTGATCGGTCTGGACCCAGCCTGATCGGTCTGGTGATCGATCAGGATGCTCTCCGATTGGTCTGGTGACCGATCACCTTAATTCAAATTTCACTGTCAGACGCTCTGATCGCGCCTGACCGTATCCGATTCTTTGCTGCTTACATCTGATACTTGATTTACTGTGTGATATGCTGCTCTAACACTCTGATTAAGCTGCAGGTGACAGGGGAGGATTCAAACACTCAAGGAGAAGTCAATGGAGGCTTTCCTTGGAGCAGGTTTGTCCGTTTTCCATCTCAAGTTGCAACGGTTGGAGCTGCAGACTGGAGCTGCCGACTGGAGCTTGGCTGAGGGGAGCTCAGGAAGTCCAGGGAGGGCTCAGTGGTAGCTGGCGTTGATAGGGAAGCAGCTGGAGGCTGCAGGAGATGCTGTCACCTGGTGCTGAGTAGAGAAACAAAAGGGTGGAAGAAGGCTTCGTTAGAAAAGAGTTCTAGGGTTTGCGAACGAAGTTCTTGCTGTGCCTTTGTGTTCACCACATCTAGCTTGTGCGTTCTGAAGTTTTCATCACCTTGAGCAAGCTACTGCAATCGAGAAGCAATCATCCATTACTTGAGCGCTTGAAGGAGAGAACAAGAGGCTTGGAGTCCGACAGCGGGAAGACATGAGGAAGGGTTTCTTGCGTGAGATCGCCGCTGGGTGGAGCTCAGGAAAGCTTGCTGTGTTCTTGTCCTTGCTACATGTTTGAGTAAGATCCTTCTTGTTGTTTCTTTGTGCTTAAACTTAAATCTGTGATTGAAACGCTGTGGAGAGGTTTCTCCACCAAGAAGGAGGTTGCTTTCTATCCGGTGATAACCGGGGCTTGATCTGTCGACGATCAAGGGATCGCCCACCTTAAGGGCACGCCAAGGAGTAGGGGCAAGTTATCCCCGAACCTTGTAAACCCTCCTTGTTAGCGATCTTGCTAGTTGTGTTTGTTTGCCTTCGTTTTCTATTTTCTGCACTGCTTTGTTTCCTTTGTTTCTTCCGCTGTGCTACTGATAAGGTTGAGTGCAGAAATTTGATAAGTGTCAAAGGTCAAAGTGATTGGCTATATTCACCCCCCCTCTCTAGCCATCCGGGTTCCAACATGTTCAAACAGGCACCTGACTCCATTCAGGCGCTTGGGAGCAGAAAACTTCACCCTTTGTTCTTGCAACTAGGGTTAGTTCCAAAACACAAATAATACATAAATAATATCAGTTTAAGCACAGTTAACAGCTTGAGTTGTCTTGGTTCTGACTTTGGGCTTCCCAAATGGAACCCTAGGTCGAACCGACGCCTAGTGTTCCCTCCTACGGAGAATGCGTCCTCACCTACTCCTCTCAGGAGAGTTTACCTTTTTGCCTACCGGCTCCTCCGGTTGGACTTTTGCCTAATCCTTCGGATCAGGCCTTCGTGCCCAGTCCGCGACCAGGACTTATTGCCCAGCTTCACTCATCAAGTCTTTGGTGCCCAGCCCTCGACCATGACTTATTGCCCAATTCCTCGAATCAAGACTTCATGCCAAGTCCACGACCAGGACTTATTGCCCAACCCTATGTCAGGACTTCGGTGCCCAGCCTATGGCCAGGACTTATTGCCCAATTCCTAGAATCAAGACTTCATGCCTAGTGTACCTAGGACTTTTCCTGTACACTTGAGTAACATCGTTACTTCACAAGATAACCTTAACTTATGAACCCTTTGCCATTATCAAAACACAAGTTTGATCTTGGTGCTTCCGGCACCAATAGCTGGATGTATTCCTTGAGCGGCTCCTTTAGCTTCTGCTTGAGGGCGAATAGATTGAGGGTCGTCTTCTGATAACGACGACTGCTGGCAAAGTGGTGGAGGAAGGCGGTTCTAAACTCTGCGAAGGAGTTAATGGAACCTGGTGGTAGCCTTTGGAACCACCGTTGGGCTGCTCCAGACAGGGTGTTCAAGAACACCCGACACTTTACACAGTCAGTGTATTGGTGCAAGAGTGCAGCGTTCTCGAACTTACAGACGTGGTCCTCCGAGTCCATTTTCCTGTCATACTTGGGGATCCCGGGCCCAAGGAATTGTTTCGGCATGGGGTCTTCAATAATCTCCGATGAGAAGGGCGTAGAGGGAACTTTGTGAGAGGCCTTAGGTTCCTCTCTTCTCCCTTGTCCTTCTTCATGACTCTGAGCGCTGGAGGTTACAGAGTGAACCTTCTTGATATCTCCAAGGGAGTCTCTTCGGGGACCCGAGGCTGCTCCGTCTCGTCGGCCCACTGGTGTGATGGATCTCCGCGAGTGCGAGACGAAGACTCTGGGGATCTCCTCTCGCATAAGAGCACCTTGTTGCCAGGCCGCTTGATCGACTTGGTGTTGCTCGAGTGCTTCTTTGACGACGTTGGCCACCAAGCGATCGAGTTCCTCCCTAGTAAGGACAATGGGTTGTCCTTCTGGTCCTGCTATCGGTGCTCCTTCAAGTTCTTTGCTGGTTTCCTCCAGACGACGTCAAATTTGTTCTGGAAGGAGTCGACGACGATGGCCAGGCACAGGGGTTCTGCCCAAGTGGATGCTGACAGGAGGGGAGGAACTCTGCGCCCTGCGAGACCAACACGAGCGTTAGGGTAACACGCCGGAGGTTGTCCAGCGGAGCCCACTCCGACGCTCAAGTCAGTACCTCAATGGAAAAAGGTGTAAGACAGAAAAGAGAGTGTGAGTTGTAGAGAATGCTTAACCCCTTTACCAGAGGGGTTGGAGTATCTTTTATACTGGCCTCTTCTACTTTGCTGCGTCCCCACGATTTATGCTACGTCCTCTCCCTCTTTCAGCGGTTACTGGATATCCTTTGAAACGGTCTACGCCGTCATTACATTTCGACCCGTTGCGACATTTAAGGGTTGTGATAATTTCGTACCAGCGAAGATGCTTATCCATAAATCCATGAGGGAGGGGGAGAACCGTTATTTGATGTTGAAGGTAGCTCAGGCTCCGCTTCCCCGAGGTGGACTTGGGGTCTTCTGGCCCGGGTGATCGCGAGCGTTATAGCTCCCGAGGTGGTCTCGGGACTCCACCTCCTGGGGTGATCCAGGGAGGAATCTTCTGGTTAACTCCCCAAGACTTGTCTCCCCGGGGGGGGGGCCTAGAGGCTCCCCTTCCCGAGAGTATCTTGAGGGCTCTGGAAAAGGAGTCACTAAGACCTGTTGCATTTTATCATAAAGCTATTGAGGTAATCTATGGTCCGGAGCGACCAAGTGTTTTGATGTTTGGGCAAAGGGTTTAAGTTAAGTTTACCCTTATGTTCTTATATGTGTATGTTGAGTGTGCAGGTTGTACAGGTTACACATATGGACTTGACTTGATGGCCTCGGTACGGTGAAGGGTGGCATGGAGAAAAGCTGGAGGCTTATGTGCACCCGAGGGACCTTGGAGAGCAGGGACGATGAGCTGAGGGGCGCAGACTTCGAGGCATGAATGAAGGATGGCATGGAGGCAAGCTGGAGGCTTGCGTGCATCCGAGGGACAGGAGCCGAAGATGAAGAGGGCGCGAAGGCAATAGTCGAGGCTGCGGATGAGGAGTCAATCAAGTCGTGAGGGTACGAGTGCTGTGTGATTGTACTCGGGGAATCCTAAGGGTCGAGTGCTGAGAGAAGTGTACTCGGGAAGGGAAACCCTAGGTGTGTGAGTGGGGCAGTCGACTGATAAAACTCACAGATTGATTTCGGGGCTGGACCACTCGACTGGTAAAATGACAGTCGACTGGTAACCCCGAGAACTAGCCGTTGGGCTAGCCGTTGGCTAGCAATTATGGCTAGACCAGTCGACTGGTAAATTGGCAGTCGACTGGTGGTGAGGGTTTCAGCCCGAGTCCTATTTAAAGAGGACCTCGTGGTAGCTGAGATTTTTGACGAATCTTGACTTGGTTAAAGGTAAGATAGTAGTCTTTGTGCTCAGTGCTTTGTTTGAGTTTGTGGCGAGATTTCTCCACCCATAAGGAGCGACGAGGACTAGCCGGAGGTTATCCGGGGATTGATCCACCGATGGATTCTTGGATTGGTCACCCGTCCGGGGTGGATACCAAGTAAATCTTCCGTGTTAGCATTGGTTAGTATTTGTTTTATTGTTTTTATTGTATATTCCGCTGTGCAACTAACTGTGTAGGAAGAAAGGGGTTTGAAAATTGATATTCACCCCCTCTAGCGGACACGATCGATCCTACAATTGGTATCAGAGCGAAGGACCGCTCTTGATCGGACTAACCGCCGAGGGAGCACACTAGAGGAAAATGGAGGGAGAGGGTCCGCTAGGATGGGATATCCGGATCCCACCTTCGTACGACCGCGACGATTTCGCGTATTGGAAAGGTAAAATGTCATATTTTCTAATGACTAATATTGAAGATTTGATGTGTATAGAAATAGGTTTCGAGTCTCCCAAGGACAAGAAGGGAAGGACTCTTAAGAAGAAGAAGTGGACCGAGGAGCAAATTCATCAATCTGAAATCAATAACAAGGTAATCAAAATGTTAATCAATTTAATACCTAATGACATTGTGGATAGGATTGGTGAGTATATGGATGCTAAGGAATTGTGGAGCAAGCTAGTAGCGCTCCATGAAAACCCTACACGAGCAGAAAAAGAAGAGCCCAAGGAAATGGACTCAGTGGCCATGAAAAAGAAAAAGAAACGGAAGTGTCAGCATCCGAAGAGGAAGAAGTGTCCACATCCTCAAGTAAAGGAGAAGAAGAGAGTGAGAGGGCACCCACCTCAAGAGAAGAAGAGGAAGCATCAACTTCAAGGATGGAGGAGGAGGCTTCTCCATACAAGAGCAAGATGAAACCTCAACCTCCACTAAAGCCAAGAGAAAGGAACACATCACATGCTTTGGTTGCAACGAAAAGGGGCACTATAAGGACAAGTGTCCGAAAGGTAAAAAGGAGGTAAAATCTAAACCATGTTCAATTTCTTTTAAATCTAATATGGGATGTAGGAGTGAAGAAGCCCAAGATAAAAAGAAGAAGATCAGATGCTTCACATCTGAAGAGCTAGGGCACTACCACACCAAGTGCCCTAGAAAAGGTGAGCTAAAAAAAATGGAACACTTGAGGATATGGGAGAAAGAAGAAAGGAAGAAGAGAAGAAGTCCACATCAAGGAGGAATTCCAAAGGTAAGGAAGGTAACTCCTAACCTTAAGCCAAAATGTAAATTAAATTCAAGTTCCTCTATGCATGATAAAAATAAAGTTAATTATTCATCCATGCATGCTAGAATTAGGGAAAATTGCTTACTTGTGCACAATTTTGGATTTAGATATAATGATAGGACTAGGGTTAACAAGGTAAATCAAAAACCTAGAAAGGTCATACATCATGAAAAATCAAAGACCTTTAGACCTAAGGATCATGGCATAAATCCCAAGAAGGGGAGGGATGTGCCTAGAAAGGAGGGTAGGTCTAGGAATGTCCAAAGTAGACATGTGGATTCTAGGTTTAGGAACCTAGAAAGGGAAAATCAAGCTTTAAGGGAAAAGCTTGATAGATTAGAGAAAACCCTAGAGAGATTCACTATTGGATCTAAGGGTTTAGATATTGTGTTGGGTGGCTTAAACTGCACCAATGATAGATCGGAGTTGAGATACCGGTCTAAGAACTCTCATGCCAAGGGGAAGAAATATGCTAGGGTAACATATGATTATGTCAAGAAGGGGGAGTCCAAAAATGGCAAGGGGATGCCATTTAAAGGGAAAAAGAAGGACTTAACCAAAGACGAGGTGTCTAAGGTTAAGAGTGTCAAGTTTGTAGGTCAAGAGTCACCGGTGGAACACCGATGTGGCCTAATGATGGTTGAGTCATCTGGGGAGGTGGCTAGGGCTAAGAGCTCAAGAGGGAGCTCTAGGAGCCTTTGGGATATGTGTTGAATGGACCTTGGGAGAGGTGCTCCAAGAGGTCTAGATGGACCATGGAGTGTACCAAAAGAATTGGAGATGGACTTGAGTTTCAATTCTTGGGATTTGACACGTTAGATTTATTTTCATGCATGGAAATATGACATTGAGGTCATATAGCATGAAAGTTGGTTTTTGATGATTAAATGTCATGTAAATCAATGCTAGGGATGCATTGTGGGATGGCATGGGCAGAGACATCAAGTGGAGACCAAAACTAGGACTTTAGGTCAAAGTTTGATTGAAGTTTTTAGCTAGTTTTAAGTTTTGTGTCAAATTTGGGAATGGTGATAGATACATTTTGAAATGTATTTTTCCCAAGTAGATATGAGTACCACAAATGTCTCCACAAAATTTAAGAATTTTTAGAGATTTGTGGAATTTCTGGTGCATTTCTGAAACTCGTCAGAAAAGGCTAAAATTCTAGATTTCAGAGTATCAGTCGACTGCCCATTTGGGCAGTCGACTGGTAAAGGTTGAATTTTGTATCAGCAGTTGGGTTTGTGTCCAAATGATGCAAAACAAGTGTATGGGGGGCTAGTACACATTGTTTATGGTCATTGGGGTTTAAAAGATTCAATAATTGGGATATTATTGGGGTCTTTTTGATGTATGACAAAGGGGGAGAAGTTTGGGTTTAAGTTGGGAAACCAAACTTACCTTTGCATGAAACCCTATGTTTAGGGGGAGTTGAGATTAAAGGGGAACATGATTGCTCCATTCTTGGCGTAAGGGGAATCTTGGAGAGGTTCTTAAAAAGCCTTTGTAAGTCCAATGTAGGGGGAGCTTGGGAGAAGCTTTAAAAAGCCCGTGAAAGTCCTAACTTGGAGGGTTAGGTGTGAAAAGTCATAACTTGGAGGGTTAGATGTAGGATGCCTTGGGATAGGATCCATTTATGCATTGCATATGCATTATTTTGCTATTTGACTACTATCTTGCTTCCCTAACTTAAACGTATTGCCAAACATCAAAAAGGAGGAGATTGTTGAGGCAATCTGTGGTCCGGAGCGACCAAGTGTTTTGATGTTTGAGCAAAGGGTTTAAGTTAGGTTTACCCTTGTGTTCTTATATGTGTATTTTGAGTGTGCAGGTTGTACAGGTTACACATATGGACTTGACTGGACGACCTCGGTACGGTGAAGGGTGGCATGGAGACAAGTTGGAGGCTTGTGTGCACCCGAGGGACCTTGGAGAGCAGGGACGATGAGCTGAGGGGCGCGGACTTCGAGGCATGCGTGAAGGATGACATGGAGGCAAGCTGGAGGCTTGCGTGCATCTGAGGACGGGAGCCGAAGATGAAGAGGGCGCGAAGGCAATAGTCGAGGCTATGGATGAGGAGTCAATCAAGTCGTGAGGGTACGAGTGTTGTGTGATTGTACTCGGGGAATCCTAGGGGTCGAGTGCTGAGAGAAGTGTACTCGGGAAGGGAAACCCTAGGTGTGTGAGTGGGGCAGTCGACTGCCTGGGAGGCAGTCGACTGATAAAACTCACAGAATGATTTCGGGGCTGGACCAGTCGACTGGTAAAATGGCAGTCGACTGGTAACCCCAAGAACTAGTCGTTGGGCTAGCCGTTGGTTAGCAATTAAGGCTAGACCAGTCGACTGGTAAATTGGCAGTCGACTGGTGGTGAGGGTTTCAGCCCGAGTCCTATTTAAAGAGAACCTCGTGGTAGCTGAGATTTTTGACGAATCTTGTCTTGGTTAAAGGCAAGATAGTAGTCTTTGTGCTCAGTGCTTTGTTTGAGTTTGTGGCGATGTTTCTCCACCCACAAGGAGCGACGAGGACTAGCCGGAGGTTATCCGGGGATTGATCCACCGACGGATTCTTGGATATTAGTCACCCGTCCGGGGTGGATACCAAGTAAATCTTCCGTGTTAGCATTGGTAGTATTTGTTTTATTGTTTTTATTGTATATTCCGCTGTGCAACTAACCGTGTAGGAAGAAAGGGGTTTGAAAATCGCTATTCACCCCCTCTAGCGGACACAATCGATCCTACAAAAGCTTCTTCATCCCACGTACCTGCCACGGGCTATTCAACCTTATCAGATGGATTGACCCATTTGTTAGAATCATGCGAGACTAAAAATTCCTTTTGAGAATAAAAATTAAACCAATAACATTAGAAAGCAAAGGGCCTTTCACAACGAAGGAAACTAAGGGTTGTTGAATAAAGACCTTTGTACAATTTGAAACAACAATCTAAACAACATAAATATATATTTGAAAATTTAAAGTTTTGCCTCACAAGTTTTGCACCAAAGTTACCACTGATTCAACATCGATCAGGATTGATTCTTTTAGCTACAGTAGTTTTTTATTTTGCCCATATATGTGATCTTAGAAAAGTCATGACTAAACATTAAAAAATAAATGAGGAAAAGATAGTTTGGTTACCAAATTTAGTTTGTTTTTGATATTTAGAATATCAAACTTTAAAAATAAAAAAATTAATCTCAAGCTAAAAAAAATTAAAAATCATAAACCCCTGAGGAGAGGGTCATAGCAAATTCAACGACACATGCATAACATGTTAGATCTCTAGCATGAAATACAAAAAAAAAACAGTAATCACTTACAGTGATCGGCGGGGAAGAAATTGGAGAAGATGTCGTTGACAAGAAGGATACAACACGAACACTTCTCGGCTATTCCATGGACCAAATCCCTCTGTTCTCTTCTCGCGATGAACCCTTCCCTCATTGCTTGCGATGACCTTATCATCTTGTACTTGGATGTTATTTATAAGAGGATAGAGTCTTTTCCTCTATCTCCATCGATGGAGAAAGGTGAATGGGTATTTCTTCCCATTCCAC